>JAXCGZ010002063.1:0-2500 GCA_037179515.1 Halocaridina rubra | reverse complement strand
GAGAGAGAAAGAGAGGACATAAAAAGTGCTGTATACCTGAGAAATTAATTTACATGAAAGTAAAAAGAAAAAAAATAGAGGAACTAGGAAAATGAAACAAGTAAATATAGCAATATACGTATATGAAATAAAATATTATCTATGCAAATTCTTCTAAGAAATAATGATCTACGAAACTACAGAAGCCACTACATATATATCTCTTAAAGGCATTTATATAAATAGAAGAAAACACTCTACGTAAAAATGCTTAAAAAAATAATTACTTTAAAAACTACAAAAGTCACTTCAAGAGGTTTTTAATTTTTCTGTTATCAAGAGAGGAAGAGACCTTTGTAATATTGTATACAAAATCTTATTATAAAAATCATTTAGAAGCTACAGAACTACAGGCCAGCGCAATAGAAGCTCCTGTATGCATCAGTGCGGAATGACAAGAGAAGACCCATCAAACTACAAAATCTAAAAAAAAAATAATAATAAAAAAACGATAACTCTTCATTTAGAAATAACAGAATCCAGGAAAAAAAAGGTCTGGAAGGCATTTATACAGAATGAAAAGAAGAAAATCCATACAAAATAAAAAAAAGTTACTACAGGAGCCAGTACAGAAGGGGTTCTTGAAATATTTTAGCCATTAATACTACAAGACACCTTCAATTTCTACAGAGTCTTACAAGTCATAATTTTTCAAGAAACTACAGAGAAGCTACAAAAGAAAATTTAAAGGCAAGATAAGACCTTCAGTATTTAATAAAACTAATGTCATTTGCTGTCTTTTACCATTTTACTATTCTAATATCAAACATTAATTTTTTTAAACATGAACATAGGTCAAAGCCATCACAGAATCTCATTGAAATTTCAAAATATTTCATATTTCATCTATTTTCGGGTTTGTTTATTTGGTAATATTTCATATATCTACTCTCGTGTAAAGCATTTAAATGTATCCAGCTTTTTCTAATACGATTTTAAGGCATCTGGTCTTAATTGAATATTCGGTGATAAGGAGAATTTTTAACTCCAATAAAATGTATCTAATGTTGATTTTAGCTGCATACAGCATATTTAAATATAATAAAATGTATCTAATGTTGATTTTAGCTGCATGCAGCATATTTAAATCTGTTATAAATACATCAAATTTAGCGTATTACACTTTGCTGCATGCAACATATTTAAATCTGCTATAAATGCATCTAACTTCCTGTTTTGTACTTAAGTACATGCAGCATATTTAAAATCTGATGTAAATGTTCCATTTTTGTAATTAAGTACATGCAGCATATTTAATATATGATATAAATGCATATCTCTGCACATTTTGCATTTAGCTGCATGCAGAATATGTAAATCTGATATAAATGCATATCTCTGCACATTTTGCATGTAGCTGCATGCAAAATATTTAAAATCTGATATAAATGCATCTAAGTGCGCATATTATATTCAAATATATATTTTTTTAATTTTAATTTATTACATCTAATTTCCCTTTCTGTATTTAGATACATGCAGCATATAATTAATATTTGATTTAATCTACCTCCAATAAACTGCATGCAGCATTTTTAGAATTGGATTCAATCAACCTACTATTGCATACTGCATTTATATGCATACAGCGTTTTATGAATTATATTTAATGCATCTATATTCACCTTATGCATTTGGATACAAGCAGCATCTTTTAGAATTCGATTCAATTCATCTAAATGCTTGCATCGAATGTAGCTACAAGCAGCATTTTACAAGCTTGATTTAATCAACCTACTTTTGCGTATTCCATTTTGATGCATGCAGCTTTTCTACTCTTAAATTTATTTAAGGGATCTATTTTTACACATTGCATTCAGTTGCATGCAGCAATTTCATATATGATTTAATCCTCTAATGTCTCGTACTTCATTTAGCTGAATGCAGCATTTTGTTTAATCTAAAGTCTGGCCGTGCACTTAGATGCAGAGTTTTTGATCTAATTTATTGCATTTAATTATGGCTAATTAATTTAGAAGCTCACATCATTATTTATGTAACGCACCTACTTTCGTGTTGTGCATATAGATGCATTTAGCGAGATTTAAGATTCTTTTACCCCGGCCACTCTGAATCTCTGCATTCTAAAGCATTTATTAATACAAAAAAGTAGGAAAAAGATCAGATACCTTTATAAGACCGCGCCGTATAGATGTGTTGGCTTGACCCTGAAATTAGTAAACATCAATAGCATCTTTGTTGGAGTCTTTTGTTTATATTTTGATGTTTGCATCACTTATACCAGAGGGAATATACATGATCTCCGGCACTCCGCTACCAGCAGACGACGCGACGTTGACACGTGACTCTTAACGTCCCACCCGACTACTACAGGTGCCACTCAAGTTTTTGAAAACCGGGAAGGCAGTGATGGAGCTTACATAAATTGGCTCTGATTCACTTATTTACTTATAGTATCATACCCGAGCTAATATAATCATGGCTCCGTCAATATCCCATC
>JAXCGZ010002062.1:112500-118162 GCA_037179515.1 Halocaridina rubra | reverse complement strand
AATAATAATAATAATAATAATAATAATAATAATAATAATAATAATAATAATAAACTTTTATTTCCATTACAATACAATGGGTATCCGTCAGCCGGGGCAAGCCCCAACCCCCCACTGTGGCGCCCTGCCACAGCAGCTCCTGCCAGTAAACAGCTTAAACTCTCGGTCTTGGACGGGAATCGATCTTTCGACCTCGTGAATGCAAAGCCAGCGCATTACCACTGTACTAGCCAGCAGGCAAGAGATGAGGTAATGTCATATAAAGAAAAACGACAGACAGAAAAAACAGTCAAAGTAAAGAGGACCCAGAGATATGGAGGACTAGGTCCTGAGATGACCATAGATCTGTTGTTTGAAGGATGATAGGTTATAAGAATTAAGAAAGGCAGAAGGAGGAAGAGAGTTCCAGAGTCTGGCGGTAGATGGGAAGAAGCAGTCGCTGCACCGACCTATCCGTCAGCTACAACTCTCCACACAGTACCTGTGAGATGAGACAGCATGGCGAGTGTTACGCAGCTTCGTCAGTGGGGGGGGATGCAACTCGCCAACTCATCAGATCAGCTATGGGAGTAGTAGTTATAGAAAAGAGAAAGGGATGATACCTTATGGCGAAGAGATAGAGAACCCAAATTAGAAGTAAAAGAAGGATCATTAATGAGTCTGACTGCCATAGATTCAACCTTATCAAGGAGATAAGTATAAGAAGAATCACCCCAGGTGTGTGAGCAGTATTCTACTGACGAAAACGAAACAGAACCCCCAAAGTTTTGGGTAAAAATTCAGAAATTTGAATTATGTGATTCCTCCAAGACAAGTTAGAGGCTATATAGATTCCTCATATGTTGATATAATTTAGAGGGTAAATTTCGTTAGTTTCGAAGACAATAGGGTTATCAGGAGGAGAAGAAGAAAAAGAGATAGCCAGAAACTGTGTCTTGGAGGCACTGAATTTAACTAAATTTTGAGTGCCCCACTCAGATACTCTGTGTAAATCAGAGTTGAGAGTAGACAAAAAAGTGATACGAGACTGATTGCAAGTAGCAGATGAAGTTTGAGAAGAAAAGGCAGAGGGAATATGAAGGGTAGAATCATCAGCAAAGGTATGGAGAAGAGAGGAAGATGAGGTTTGCAGATCATTGATGAGGAGAAGGAACAGAGTAGGTGAAAGAACAGAGCCCTGTAGAACACCACTTTTAACAGAGAGAGGGCTAGATGCCGCATCATCAACAACTACAGATATAAAATGGTCAGTAAGAAAACTGGAAATCAGAGAAATGAAAGGAGAGGTAAATCCATAGGCAGGGAGTTTGGCCAACAGAGCCTTGTGTCACACTGTCAAAAGCCTTAGAGATATCAAGGGCGACAAGAAAAAATTCCCCATAATTCGTTAGAGAAGATGACCAACATGAGTAAGATAGGAAAGGAGATCACCAGTGGATCTTGCCTTGTGGAAGTCATACTGGTGTTTGGAAATTAGTTAGTTAGATGCAAGGCAGTTCAAGAAGTGAGCATTGAGCAAAGTTTCGAATACTTTTGCAATGGTGGAGGTTAGGGCAATAGGTCGGTAGTTTGAAGGAATTGAGTGGTCACCCTTCTTAGGAACAGGTTGAACTAGAGCATGCTTCCAAGATAAAGGATAGATACTGGTTGACAGAATGAGGCAAAAGAGACGGCAAAGCACGGGAGACAGTTTATCTGCAAACTTCTTAAGGAACCTTGCATGGGATACCTTCGGGACCAGATACCTTATGAACTTTGTGTGAAGAAAGGATAAGGAAGGGCATCGGGTCAGAAAGAGGTTATGATTGAGGGACAGGTGTTCTGGAATTGTTTATAGAAGAGATGTCAGTGGGAAAGCAAGCTATAGAACCATCAGAACAAATGAGAGGGGGAAAGCTTGAGTTACAGAGGTTTTTGGCTATGGACCAGAAGTATAAGTCAGTGGGAAAGGAGTTAAGGTCATAAACTTTCCTTCTTATAAAGGAAGCCTTAGATATTTGAATCTGAGCAGTACAGTGAGTTCTAGCTACTATAAAAGCAGAGCGAGCTAAATCGGAAGTTGAGGCTTGGTAAGATTGGTGTGCCTGATTCCTGGCCTGGATAGCCATGGAGCAGGCTCGGTTAAATCAAGGTTTAGGGGGAGAGAAATTTTTCATCTATGAGGGGATGTATGCCTCCATTCCCAAGGTCATGATCTCGTCAAATTTTAGGGCAACCTGATCAGGGTTGCGGGACCGAAAGCAGTAATTGTCCCAAGGGAAATCAAAGAGAAAATTACACACCAAAGGCGGTGCTGAGTAGGAGGGATTGGTGGAGGGGGAGCAAAAATGGAAGAGATTGAGATCACAGAGTGGTCAGATTTACCAAGAAGGGAAAGCACAGAATAAGAGTAGTTTGAAGGGTTAGAAGTAAGAAATAATTTAAGAGTATTTGCAGCACGTTTGTGTCGATCAGGAACACGGGTAGGATGTTTGATAATTTGCTCCAGATCCTGAGTAATAGAGAAAGCAAGGGTCTTACTTCCTCCCACATTAGTGTGAGAAAAAGTAAGCCACTCACTGTGATGTACAGTGAAGTCTCCAGTGTAGAGAACTTTGGTATGTGGCTGAGATGATAGCAAGGACTCATCGCAAGAGGACAGATATTCAAGGAAACACACAAAGTCTGTGGAGTTTGGAGAACAGTAGCAGAAGCAAAGTCATATAGTGGTAGTGGAGGGATAGATATTTAGTGAAAGAAGATCAGAGTCAGGAGATTCAAGGTTCATGAGCCTTGCAATAGGAATGTTAGTGTTGCAGTGTGCACAGACCCTACCTTTGGAATGAAAACGAGAAGACAGATTATAGTGAGAGATTTGAAATGGGTCCATGGAAGCATGGCTAGACAGCTGGGTTTCAGAGGTATGGAGGAAGTTAGGGAGGGAAGTATCCAAACAAACAAACAAACAAACAAACAAACAAACAAACAAACTTTATTTCCATTTCAATACAATGGGTATTCGTCAGCCAGGGCAAGCCCCAACCCCCCACTGTGGTGTCCAACCACAGTAGTTCCTGCCAGTAAACAGCTTAAACTCTCGGTCTTGGACGGGAACCGATCTTTCGACCTCGTGAATGCGAAGCCAGCACATTACCACTGTACTAGCCAGCTGTTCCACTTCGAAATAGACATTCAGGCCACGAATATTAGAACAGTGAAGAGTGAAAGAAGTAGATCTATCAGGAGGTGCAAGGTTAAGGGCAGAACCATTACTACCACCAGGAGTGTCTACCCTCAAGCCAGTGGTGGAGTCAAGATTCCCGGAGATCCTTTGCACCCCTCTATGCCGGGTGAAGGGGACCATAAGCTGTGGACCTTCCATTAATATAAAGAGGGCAAAAAGAGACATAAATGGGGAGTGTTGTGAATTGTCAAATGTAATGGGATAGCAAGAGATGTGTAACAAATACGCCAGAATATTTGGTGTAGATGTAGGCATAAGGAAAGAACCGTCCTGAAGGAAGACTCAACCTGGAGCTGTCTGGACCAGTCCTAGCTGAATCCATAATACCCTCAGTCATATTATTGCAACTGGCGGCTGTGCCGTGACCAACCTACTAAGCACATATATATATATATATATATATATATATATATATATATATATATATATATATATATATATATATATATATATATATATGGAGGGTGAACACAGATTGGAGCCGGGGAAGTAAGACTGGATACCCTTCCAAACGCCCACCGGTTAGCTCAATCACAGGACAGACACCTCCAGAGTCGAGTGTTTTAAGCTGATGAAAAAAAGTAACAATGTGTGCAAATACTTCAAGAATTCTAAATGATTGAAGTATTTTAGAGCAATTTTTTTATTATGTCGGAAAAATTAAACAAACATAGTTTCACAATTAAATTTTTTTTAGTTGTGTTGCCGTTTTCCCCTATTCTTAATTCAGTTTCCCACAGAGGAATATGTGAAGACATAACACCAAATGCATATTTTCAATAGAAACTCATTTTTACAAGACCGGGTTAGGTTAGGTTAATTCAACCTAACCAAATAATAAATTTTGAACGCATTTGGGATATAAGCACAGCAGATGCCTATTCTGGGACTGGTCTGTTTTCATTAAGCATTGCCTTATATCTTTACTTCCATACCCCCAGTTAAGACAAAAAGATGTCATGAAATTTATTATATTAGGGTAGGTTAGTTAAGTTTGTGCACTCCAAAATAAGAAACTAACTAATAATAAAAAATAGTTTTGTTAGCTTCTTTAGATATTTTTTTCAATATCTATAGTTTCAGTTTCACTTGTTGGGGATGTAAAAATAAACATACCTCAAAATTGCCAAATTAAGCGCTTATTTTAGCAACCTTTTACATATATAAGTTGATAATATGATTTTTCAGCAATTTTCGATATGGTTCTAACCATTTTAGAATTAATTTCTGTTGGTAATTCCTAATTTCTGAGGCATCCCCAGCAATGATGGAGACAGTTGAGTTTTTTTATTTTATGAGTGTGATACCGGGGCGGCTAAGAAGATTGCCTTCTTCAGGCCCGGGCACGAAGAAAACATTAAGTAGAAAAAAAGGTGGGGGTTAAGGACAAGGCAAAAATGGGGGAATGATACACAATAAGAAAACGACAGGCTGAAAGAATAGTCGAAGTACTGAGGACCTAGAGATATAGCAGGATTAGGTCCTGAGACGACGATCGATCCACTTTTTGAAGGAAGATAGGTTATAAGAATTAGGGAAGACAGAAGGAGGAAGAGAGTTCCAGAGAATGGAGGTGGATGGGAAGAAGAAGTCACTGCATTGACCAATCTGCGATCTGCAAATCTCCACACTATACCCGCGAGATGAGGCCGCTTTTTGAGTGTTATGTGGCCTATGCAGTGGAGGATGCAACTCACCAACTCATCAGAAGAGCGATGGAAGTAGTAGCGACAGAAAAGAGAGAGGGGTGATACCTTATGGCAAAGAGAAAGAGAATTCAGATTAAAAACAATAGAACTGTCATTGATGAGTCTTATAGTCTTTGATTCTACCTTATGAGGGAGATAAGCTCAAGATGAAGCACCCCAAATGTGAGAGTAGTATTCTAAGCAGGGATGGATAAGACCTTTTGGATTATATGACTCCTCCAAGAAAGTTAGGGGCTATTTGGATTCCTAAAGTATTAAAAGATTAAGAAGGTAAATTTCGTTAGTTTTAAAGACAATAGGGCTATCATGAGGAGAAGAAGATAGAGATAGCCAGAGAGTGTGCCTTGGAGACATTAAATCTAGCTAAATTTTGGGTTCCTCTATTAGATACCAGCTGCAAATCAGAGGTAACAGTAAAAGAGTGATTCAGGACTGATTTCATGTAGCAGATGATGGTTGTGAAGAGAAGGCAGAGGAAAGTTGAAGGGTAGAATCGCCTGCAAAGATCATTGATGAAGAGAAGAAACAGAAGAGGTGAAAGAACAGAGCTTTGTGGAACACCACTAGATGTTTCACCGTCAACAACCACAGATATAAACAGCCAGAAAGAAAACTTGGAACCTGAGAATAAAAGGAGGGAGTAAAGCCATAAGCAGGGAGTTTGGCTAACAGACGCTAGTACCAGACTATGCTAAAACCCATAGAGATATCAAGGGCGTCGACAAAGGAA
>JAXCGZ010002062.1:62500-90000 GCA_037179515.1 Halocaridina rubra | reverse complement strand
AGCCTATATATGTCCGCCCCCATTCAAATGGGGGGTAAAAGTAACACATAAAACTGCAAACAACAACATGGCCATGAGTGAAGGAGAGAAACACTATGACTCAAGAAATTTATCCACAAAGTGTTATATCTTAGTTGTTTAAGACACATTATCTGCCAAGATGGCGTGCACAGAATCTCTTTCTTGCCATACTAAAACATTCAAGGGAAAATAATAGACATGAGTCCATAGAGATATGCCCCATGAATTGTCATTCATCGACATTAAATGGCATGTTTATGTGTTAATCGCCCTGAATATGAGGTGGTGGGGGACGAGGGATACTTCACTCGTATTCTATGCAAGTTATAAAAGCTCATACTCAGAGACACTTTCTTCATTCCAAGAACAAGTGCAGTCTCAACTTTCTGGAATGGTTGTGGCCACCCTGCAGGGTGCAGTTGGATATGGCGTCATGTTGAAATGAAAACTCTATTCCTTGGGTTAGATGTTTCGCATCTATCACTAAATTACTTTTAAAGACATTAAATGCAAGCAAGGACCCTATTAATGTTGAAAAAATGCCGAAAATTATCTTTACAAAATGACAGAAAAACTGATATAAAAGGAAACTACAGAATACAGAATGATATTTTTTTTTTTCAAAATAATAAGCATTTATTTAGAAAGAAATCTGGAAACCTCTTTATTTAGGCTATGAGACATACTGAGACAGAATGATTATTACAATATAATACAAGTGGGTGTCACACAGCTCAGCAAGCTGATTAACACTTGGGCAGTTTATTGTTGCTGTATCATATATATATATATACACTCAAAACACACCTTCACCCAGTAAATATTTGACCGAAATATCTCCTAGCCTGCTGTGCTTAAAAAAGAAGGAAAATCTCTACCCCTTAAATAGAGAAACTTCACAACATATGACAAATAAGTACCTCAAATTTCAAGACTTCAGACCAAAGGGTTCACAGTAATATATATTTTAAATGCACCCATTGGTTTAGATCAGATATATTTTTTATAAAACTGAAGCAAAAAATTTTACTTGCTGCATTAAATAATTCCCCCTTTTATAAATATTGTTTACAACATAACTGAAGAGAAAGTATTTAAGCTTTCAGTCAGCAGGTTCCAACTTGTGATAAATTTCATTCTCTGATCACTACGTCAATCTGAAATGCATCTGATAGTTTTTTCCTTCTTCTTCTTCATTATGTTTACGTCATTGATCATATCAGCCAGTCATCACTTGAGCCACTTATACCGATAAACCCGCTTTAAGTTTGTCAAGACCTGGGCTAGGAATCAAATAAGTTCTCTCAGCTCATGTGATTCCTTGTCAGGGGGAAGACCATAGTAATAATTATCAAATACTTAAGTATATTAATCTTATATCAAGCAGCTTTCACTTAAGCTGGCCATCTTACAAGTAAGCCAGCTTGCATGAAGAGAAACTTCAAAAAATGAGTTATTATGCAGTGGGTGGGCAAGGGAGTGATATCAACTATATATTGACATTACCTCCAAGATTTTTGTAGTTTTGAAAGTATTATCAATTAGTTATTTTTATTATCATTATTATTACAAAACTATATGAACAGCATCTTGTTAAGATGAGTAACCTCCAGAACCTTATGTAAAGTTAAATGACTCCGTGAATTCTTAGGTTAGCCTAGATTAGATTAGATTAGATTAGGTTAGGTTAGATTACTTGCCTTGTCCATACGAATATCCCTAGAGCATCCTGGGGTTACTCTGCTTTACAAGATCATATAAACTTAATAAATTTGTTCTAAATTATCTAAAAAAATAAAATAAAAAATATTTAGAGGAATAATGACTTAATGACTAGATCCAACCAAGTAGTGAGGCACAAGGCCATGCTTTCGTTTTGTGTATATGATAAATCTAGAGGACAAGCAAAAAATTAACTACAGTGCTTCACTACCGCAAAAAGCACACAAGAAACAGACATACAGGAATTAAAGCCTTCACTGAACATCTGCGTATGAACAAGAACAATTTTAGAACAAATAATATTTTTATCAACATCACAACAACTAGACTGTCTCTTATTCTATCTGATATTGAGCACACGTCTATATTACAAAGTATTTCTGGTAAATGTGGTACGTCTCATGAGCACCTTAAATAGGAAATAGGCTCCTTATTTTTCACAAGTATCTTTTCCAAAATAACGCAATGCCGATTTCCTAGGCATTGCTTATACTATCTGAACTTCCTTATATAATTGTTTTGTTTTATAAAAATCTAAGCTACCCCTATTCTTCAGTATGGTAGTGCCAACTCTTTGGGAATTGATGGGTAGTTTAATTTACATGTCGCATTATAGGGATACAGTATTCAAATCTGCATAAAAGTTTTCATATCATGTGCAATTTCTGCAAACAAAAATTATATTATAAATATCCCATTCATAATTTTTGCATGGTGTAAATTGAAAAGCGTTCGTTCACTGCTCAATAATATTACTGATTGCCTCTGCAACATAAATTTCCTATCTGGTAGCCGCACCATGTCATAGCACCTGTGAAAGTCCTTTGTAGACCTGTCACATCTTTTGGAACAAGAGTCTATCTAGAGAAAAGGTTAGTAGTATATATCTGAAACAGAGTCATTTTTGGGCTTCTTAGAAAAAACACATTGAAAGCATAATCTCCATTATGTTTCTGATATAAAGTTGAGAGGTTTCTCTATGAATACACATTGAAGTATATTTCATTAGAGTTAAGGAAATTCTTCATTAAAACTTTAAAATATCCTGGAATAACATACTCAACAAAATAACTACTACTCTCTTGCTCTCTCCTTTACTCCCAATTTCATATAAAGAAATAACTGGATTTTGTCTCGCTCATTGTATCAGGAGCTCATGGTGCGACGAAGCAGTAGGTGTAGTGGCTCGCGATTCCTCAGCATCACCACCTGAGGCAGACAGCCCACAAGGTGGGTGATGCTGGGCGTAGTCTCAGACCACTGTCTCAGTTCGTAAGGATGTTCGGCTTAGATGATGGGCTTTACGAGCTCCCAGTACCGGTGACAAGCTTCTATCACCCTACAAGACAAACAAAAATTAAATTTAATAGATTTCCAGCAAACAACGAACAGTGATAATCAAGTTCATGAGTGACACAATTTAAAAAAAAATGACTAAGTACTATTTTGGTTACTACAAATTATCACAATATAAAAGAAGCAGTTCTGGTTGAAGACCTTGCTTTTTGAAGATTTCTAACCTTAAGTGTTTTCAATACTTAGTATATACTAATGTATAACTGTGTACACTATATACGTCTGTTAACACTTTCTCTTCTGGGCAACATATACCACAGGTAATCATATGTCGCGGATTCTTGCTCAGCTCCTTATATTCCACATGAGTCATAATAAATGAAAATAATGAATTGCTAGTTTCCTTCAGACACTGCTCAGCGAATGAAAATAGAGAGTGCTGAAGAGTAACTATCTGCTGTTAAATACCATCTTATTTGAGTAAGTCATTATAAAGCACTTTATATCAGTAGTAAGAACTAAATAAGTTACCAATATGGGAATTATCAAGTATTTTTACTCATTGAAGCAGCCATACAACTTGCAAATGTTTGTGTCTATTTTACCTAGACATATATGTGCATACACGTTAACAGAAAAGGCCTCCTTTGTCGTTAGTCAAATAATTCTCATCCAGCCCAACAACATAGATTAATTCTGAACTGAGTGTTTAGGTCAATCTGCCAGCTGTAGTCATAAATCCAAATCTGAATTGCATGTTGCCCATATAATTCTCATGAAAGAAACGTTGAGAAGAATAGTGTGAAAATAAACAGAATAAAAATGCTAAACAGGGAAAAGAGTGCCTGTGTGGGTAGAGGAAATTAAAGAAGCAAGCCTCTTGGGCATTGTTTTCTTAATGTTCACTATACTGACCTAATGAGCATGTCACTAACACAGTGAAAATAAGAAAGATGGAATGAAAATCATTGTCCAAAATCATAAACATTATGAAAAGCACTCTTACAATGCCAAGGAGTATGCTTAGTATACAGCATTATCATTAAGTAACACAAATTGGTATACCGAAAAGTTCACAAAAATACCAATACACTCTGGAGGACGTGTAAAATTAAATACTTTAAATAAGCAGATATAACGAAAATATTTCCAAATAGAATATAACTGAAAATTCACGCATCAGTAATAATAAAACTAAAAGACATGTCATGAGGGCTTCCCTGTAAAGGAAATGTAATTTGCATTCAAATTAGCAAAGACTACAAATTCTCTTCACATCATGACCTCAAGAAAAGGCTCTGACCTGTGATTCCTTTATAATTTAAAAATATTTTTTTTATTTATAAAATAGCCTCTCTTTTGCAGTAAACATCCAGTGAGGAATGTCTGAGTAGAGTGACTACATTAAACTGCTTATTTTAGTTTACATAATTCATTCACGCCTGTTTAAGACACAAGTAGTGAACGAAACAACTAGGATATATTGAAGTCTTAAGATTTTGCTGAAAAAAAATTATCTTTTATTCTCTATGTAAAAATATAGATAAGTAAAAAAATAAATAAATAAAGGGACCCAATGCGGACATATAACAATATTACTCTAATATTTGTTGCTATTGCAAAAAAAAATTAAAAAAAAAATCAGTTTTTGAAACTGGTGAATATTTTTAGGTTTAATCCTCCACAAGTCTGAGCATAAACATGAGAAAAATATTGTGAGTGGAAAGTATGGAAAAGCTCAGACTCTCTCATAGCTTAGTCAGATGATATTAGGTGCCAAAGAAAACGTTGTAAAACTGAAAAGAGCAGATGAAATTATCACAAACACAGAGGAAGAGATATGTGAAGTATTGTAAAGGAATATCAATCAATCAATCACAATATATATATATATATATATATATATATATATATATATATATATATATATATATATATATATATATATATATATATATATATATATATATATATATATAAATATATATATATATATATATATATATATATATATATATATATATATATATATATATATATATATATATATATATATATATATATATATATATATATATATATATATATATATATATATATATATAAATATATATATATATATATATATATATATATATATATATATATATATATATATATATATATATATATATATATATATATATATATATATATATATATATATATATATATATATACACTACTGCAGAAATAATCCACCAACCCCATTATGAAGAAGTGAGAGAACTGGGCCTGGTAGAAATGGTCAATGTGTTTTCCATTGCGGAAGTACATAAAACTGTGGACCTGATGATATATCCTCATATGTATTAAGGCACATGCTGTAACTTAACTTGTAGCACTTTGCACCTTATGTATTTAAAAAGTTGCAGTAATCTCGGGAGATACAAAGATGTTCGAAATAAGTGAATGGTATACCTACCTTAAAAACGGAATGACACACACAGCTCTGAACTATAGGTCACTTTCGCTGACTAGCATAGTTTGCAGAGTTATGGAGAAAGTACTTAGAAAGTACATTTCTGCTTACATGGAGTCTTTCAAATTACTGACCGTTATACAGCATGGTAAACCTGAACTAACGAATTTGCTGGGATTTAATGATAAGGTAACCTCCAATGTACAAGAAAGAAAGATTAAGGCTAATTGCATATGCTTTGATATTGGAACACGTTTGATACAGTCCCACTTGGGAGAGTCAATAAGAAACTGAGGTAATAACGATAATGGGTGAAAAAGTTGTTTAGAAGGAAGAGAGCAAAGGGTCAGAGTAAAACATAGAATATCTGAACAGAGGAAGGTCACATGTGGAGTTCTGCAGGGACAATTTTTAGGGCCATTTCTTTTTCTTATGTATGTACATTAACTGCCAGAATTTCGATAAGTATTACCAAATTATTGTATTTGATGAAAAAACAGCATAGAGAGTAAAAGACGAAAGTAATGGTAAGGAACTCTACAAGAGTGGCAAGACCATTGGTTATTGAATTTCAATACTTCAATACGCAAAGTAATGAACAGAAAGAAGAGTGTATGTATATCCACATTTAAGTATTTAATAGAATGAGAAAACCTTGGAGTATTTGAGAGGGAGAGACCTAAGAGGCGATATATTGATAGATTTATCTCCAGAAATGCATATGTATGGTGTATTACAGACATCTCATGCCTTTTAAACATGCACAGTATCAGGACTGTCTTCAAGCACATAAACATATGTGAGATTAAGCTTGAGTATGTAGCACCTTTCTGATATCTAAGTTTAAAAAAAAAATACACAAACTAGAGAGTGTTCATACGTGTTATACAGCTAGCGAAAGAGACACGAAATTTCAGTTATAAGGAAAGGCGCATAAAGCTATAGGTACCGCAATAGGTGCCAGAAGAAAGGAGAGGAATAAGGCAACTGCTTATTTCTTCCTCCATGCTTTTGACAAATACGATAAGGAGAGAGAGTTTGATATGGGCAGATCTGGAGCTAAGAGTCAGAATTTCAAGCTCTGTAAAAAAGCTTTTTTGCAGGACCCAGAGTGGCAGCGTCTATAATAAGGGTTCAACCTCCAGTGCTGCAAGTCAGAGGAGAAAACCAAACAACTCGGAAGAGGAGCAGCATATGAGGCTAGACTTCCATAACCAACCCATGTCCCTTACAGGATACAAATAAATGGGAGAGGCTTCTGTCACTGAGCGATTACTTCATCCATTATCACAACATAATAAGAAAATTTCTTTTACACCTAGAAATGTCTCTCCGCAATAATTTCTCAAAGGCTCCCTCTAGCTGTAGACACTGACAGCAAGCCAGGACCCAACTGCAAACTCATATGTCCACCATGCTCCACAGCCATCACTTCGAGCAGGCACACTAAAGGTTATAATTTTGTAATAGCATTTTAAGGTGTATACGGCTACTGTTTCATAGTCAGCATTGTTCATGCCTCTGAAAATGGTGCAGTTAATTTGGCAGCTCCCATCATCCCCAACATTGTGAAGACTTTAAAGAATAAGCATCTATACAGATATATTGTTTTATATCTATAATTCTAAATGAGTCTTGCAGGGCTATAATGGGGCTCAACATTGGATATTAAAAAACCGATCACCCTGATGAAAGTATGGCAGGAAATCATTATTTGCTCTGAGCACAGCAGAGACATCTCCATAAAGATGCTTTGAAAGGCCGCATAGCGACTTACAATAATATGCATTGCATTCTTCACAACACATGTATTTAAATCTTGTACAGAAGAGTAATCCCATGGTGCCCTAGGGTTATTCATATTTGCAAGGTGTGACAGAGTGTTTCGCTCAAAGTCACCAGAGGCTGTTAGATGCCTTATTAGGTAATTTAGTAACTTGACTGTCATTTTTCTAACTAAAAAAATAATTCCCACTTCTTGACTTTTGCAGATTATGATTATTTGCAATTTATTTCTTAGCTTATAGCTAATTTTAAATATACCTTATTTACTATTCCTGCACATGTAGAATCAGAGTCCCAATATAAAGGCTGCTCCTACCTTTCCACCTTTTCAGTGAACCTATGAGATACGTTTTCTTTACAATTTTCTTATGATAAAATAACTCTTGCTGATAATTTTGTTATAAATTTGACCTTGCTGTTATGTCAGTAGCCTGTCTAGATACATTTCAGTAGCTTCTTTATTATTTGAGTACTTAAATTCCGTCGCCTACAACGCAAAGAATGTTATAGAGATTGTTTACCAGTAACCTAACTTTCCATTATTATTCTCGTTTTATTTTATTTGCTTCCACTTGTTGCACCTAAAATACTGTCTCTCCCTTGCATCTCTGCTATAATTGCCTGCCAGGGATCACCACTAAAGTAGTCCTTAAATGATATAAGAACCAGTTACTGCTCTAGAAATATATCCTACAGAACGTCACTAGGAGGGACATTGAAGCGTCCTCATTTGGCGGCCAATCATCCCAGAGGCAGCATCTCGCCTCAGCAGTCAAGTTTATTTTAAACCTTATTTTCGTGGCATCTTCACAGGAATTCATCAGGCACAAACAAGGTGAGGGATAGTGTATGGTGAAGCTCGTGGGTCAAGCAAATTGTTTTTTCGAGAATTAGTTACATTCGTTACTGGCTAAATCCTACGATTTTTTTCTCAGATTCCATTCCCATACAAACGAAATTTTGTAGATTACCTAACTGGAATCTCACTTTCCAAAGTTAATTCCTTAACCTGGAAATTACAGCTGATATACATTGCTAAGAAGTTTCTTTCATTGAATGTGATAAATGAAAATCTCATCCTCTGAAGGCTGGTTCTGAGCCCGTAAAAATCTATCCCTTCTCCTAATAAATTCTAATTTCATTTCACCTCTTTCTATCATCGTAAATAAAGTGTTTTACGTAAAAAACTCGTGAATAAAGCTATTTGCTATATAAATTGCAAATAATTAATCATTTAACTAACGTGTTAAACTGCAAATAATTAAAAGGTAATTTTACCCTGTTGGCTTTGCAAATATTTCCTGTTAACCACAATCTAAGGAACGCATACTGTATTTATCTTGTTAATTCTTCATATGTTGGGGATAAAGTGTTTTGAGTTATAAGTTGCAAATACTTCAAAAGATGGTTTTGCCCCCCTTTTTCATTGCACACAGTTCTTGATAACTAAAAGTGAATGAATACTGTATTTATTTCGTAGATTCTTCCTTTATGGTAAATAGAGTGTTTTACCATATTACTTGCAAATCAGTAATAAGCATTGCAACTTTTGTGGTTGCCCACAACTTAAGGAATACATACAGTACTGTATTTGTCTTGCTTATTCTTCATTTATTGTGAATAAATTGTTTTCCTTTAATACCAACAAATAATTAATGGTTTTGTATGCTATTATGGAAGCATAAATATTTCTGGTTAGCTTTGAATAACCAATATATTTTCATCCAGTAGAATAATATTGGAAACTCATTATATGTGTGTTCATGCTTTCAGTTTCCCATTATTAACAGTGTGTCGTTTCTGTTTCTGCAATTGCAGTGTCCTCTATTCTTCTCTGCCTGTGTGACAGAGATAATCGTCGAGTTGAGGCCAAAGTCTTGGCATACGTCAGTGGTGCCGGGAAACGAAACGTGCTCACCACCTTTGGGATTCAAGGCAGTATTTCAAAAAAATTTAATTAGAAACTTTAATTCAATTCTTTTAATGTCATTGCATTTCCAAAATTGAAAGAAAGTTGAATTCTGAGTTTCATTGAACCGAGTAGTGGTATAACAGGTGGGGTGTTCAAGTACAAATATCTGTCCTGTCTGTTTGTGAGCTCTTAACCGAACTCAGTACTTTGAGTCCCCTTAGTAAAATAGAATCTTAACAACACTCTACCATTCCCCCAACACAAGGCAAGTTGCCAAACCTAACCTAACTTATGTATGTATGTGTTTACATTCTGGGGACTACTCACTTTTACAAGATCCATATGTTTTTGTGTGGCATAAATATAATTGTACACTTAACTAATCTATTACTCAGTCTGCCACAACATAATTCAATACATAAATAAGTAAGTATTTATTTTAAAGAAAAGAGCAATATTGTCACCTCACAGAACTTCCTCTCTTGTTGCAGTCTTTCTTAAATTGATCTTGAATAAGTATTATCAACAACAAATTTATCTTTTCCTTAACTTACAAATACAAAATAAAAATAGAATAATTCGAAGTCAAAAAAGGCAGTATTAATGGAATTATTACTGATAGCAAATGATTAATCATGGTACCTATTAACTTAGTAAATGACCATCAAATATGAATCCTCTTTATTTTGTTCAAACCAGAACTTATGATGACAAGTATTATGCCTTTAGATAAGCATATATAAATTCCTAAGTAATTCAGATGATGCTAGATTCTAATTCAAAGACAATAATAAGATTCATGATGGTATCTATTTACTTAGTATTGACCTTCCAAACATGGATCCTCTTTATTTCGTTAAAACCAGGACTTGCGGAGGCATATATTTTACCCTTTTCTAAACAAATAAATTCCAAAGCAATTCAAAAGATACTAGAATCTACATTGCTTTTCTCATTCATTCATGTATTTTAAGCAATCATACAAAGAGGATAGTTATGTTCAAGAGGGCAAACATGATGTACGTGTGTACCGCTATGGCCTACACTGTCCACGGAAGCAAATCGTGCTCCACGTTCACACACGTGCACGTGATGAGGAAGAGCACCATCCTCCCGTCGTCATACGCGTTTCCGGTGACACAAGAAGCACATAACAATGAGAAGGACTGAAGAAATACCCAGGCCTACACCAACTAACATTAAGACATTTACTTCGGTATCTTTTACACCTGTGAAAGAGAAGAAAATTTACAATGAGAAGTGTTTAATATACCTGAATGAAAGGACAGTCATTTCTAGAAATTACTCTGAAATTTTGACAATTTCTTTAGAAATGAAGAAAACATTTTGGTTCCTACTCTAGTATTACCGAGGTTCCTTAAAAATCAGTAAATGAGAACATGTCTCTGCTTGAAATATTTAACATATATGTTAAAATATTTTGTAGCGCACCTTTACCCAGAGAGATAATGTTTGAATAGCTAATATAAGAGTTACTCCTCCATAAAACATACCCCGAACCCAATTACCTGGGTAGGAAAGACAACACTACTGGGGGAAATAAGTACAAAAGGTGACACAATAAATAATTCACGCAGCTACTATCTAGAACGTTGAAAGCACATATATTTGTCCTAAAATAACAATTGCCCATGTCTACTAATAGCTCTTTTTATATTGAGAATTCTTTGCAGCTACAGATGTGTATATTGGTTTATTTCGTCTCCATCCTCTTTTTTTTTTCAAGGTAGATCTGTCCTTTGCTGTGTACGTATTTTTTTATTGTATTGGTGGTTTATTTGTTTGTGGTTGTAAGACTATTGTTTCTGTATATAACACATTATTGTCGGATGAAGAATAAACAGAGCATGAGACGGAATTTCCATGATGCATTATGACGTAGAGCAGTCAGTTTTCTGCTCTTGCATATGGCTATACACCCGGTATTTTTACCCATATGAAAGTTACAGAGGGGACGAGTGTCCACTTAGGAGTTCCTCAACATCAACTTTCAAGTTGCCTTTTGCAACATAGCTGGAAATAGATTTTATGGATCACATATCTACTTTTAGTTTGTGAACTTCTGTAAATGAAATACCTATTCTAAGGTTCATATATTGTTATCAGCGTAATGTATTCACTCTTTCAGGTGATACTGTTGATAAATTAGAGTTCTGCTCTTTAAGATGATATCTGAAGGTATATTTCTTGTGATTGTTAAATTTACCCTTTCTCTGTATTCCTTGATTTCCAGATTTATTTCTGACCGTTTCATATCCTGCTCATTACCAGTTATTAGTGGTATTCCACAGGGTGTTTTTCTTTCTCCTACCTTACTCTCTCTAATTTTGTCAGTGATATTCACTAGTCCCCGTCCGCTCTTCTTCACGCCTTTGCCAATCATACTACCCTTCATAATCCCTCTGTCTTCACCTCAAAATCATCGTCTGCTTCCCTACATCAGTCTCGTATCTCTCTTTCTTCAACTCTGAACTCCGATTAACAAAAAGTATCTGAGTGCGTCACCCAAATCCTAGTGAAATATGATGTCTCCAAGTCTCAATTCCACAGGGTGTTTTTCTTTCTCCTACCTCACACTCTCTATTTTTGTCAGTGATATTTACTAGTCCCCGTCCGCTCTTCTTCACGCCTTTGCCAATCATACTACCCTTCATAATCCCTCTGTCTTCACCTCACCATCATCGTCTGCTTCCCTACATCAGTCTCGTATCTCTCTTTCTTCAACTCTAAACTCCGATTTATAAAAAGTATCTGAGTGCGTCACCCAAATCCTAGTGAAATATGACGTCTCCAAGACTCAAATTTGTCTTGGAGGGCTAACATAATTGAATTGCCAAAGCTGTAAGTAAAAATTTGGTAGTTCATTTACATTATCATAATTATGTTTTCTCCTCTCAATTACTGAAAATGTATGAAGATCTTATCCATCCCTGCTCAAAATATGGCTCTCATATCTGGGGTGCTTCCTCTTACACTTATCCCCTTGACTGGGTTCGAATCTAAGGCCATCACACTCATCGACGATTCTGCTCTTACTTCTAATCTCTATTCTCTTTCTCTTTGTAGGAAGTTGTCATGTCTTTCTCAGTTTTTAGCGATACTACTTCCATCGTTATTCTGATGAGTTGGCAAGCTACATCCCTCCCCCAGAGGCAAGTCCACAGAACACACGCCAAGCGGCTTTGTAAAACAGGTACTGTGTGGGGATTTGAGTTCACAGATTGTCGATGCAGTGACTGCTTCTCTTCTTCCACTTTCAGACTCTGTAATTCCCTTCCTGCTTTTCTTTTCCCTAACTTTGAAGATTTTTTTTTTTTTAAACAATAACTTATTTTCTTGTCAGGGCCTAAACCTGCCATATTTCTAAATCTTCATTGATCTGACTACTCTTTTGGCATGTTTATTATATTTTTTTTTATCATTCTCTTGTTTCTGCCTTGTACCTAAGTAGTTTTTTCTCCTTATATACTTTCTTAGTGCTTGGGCTCGATGACGGCAATTTTCTCTGCCCTTCTCAGCGTCACAATCATAAATATATGCATGTGTTGCAGTGGAAGTACTTATACTCCACAAGAGATTTTCCATGGGTCACTGCCCTTGTAGGAGGTTCTAACGTTCTTGCAAGTACGCCTTGATATGCAAAGGAAGAAACGAAACAGACTGTAAGTAAAGAGGGAGGATAGAGAAGATGGGTCAACCTGTCAGTGTTTAGAAATATCAATACTCATTCATTTGAAGGCTCTATGGGTAACTTAGGGTATGTAATCTCCATCTCATCACATAGAAGTATATAACGTATGGAGGAGTAAAATTAGCTAACTAATTTTTTTACGTCCTTGTCCAGTATATTATACATTTATAAAGGGATAGATAGTCTTTCCATATACTTAAATATCCCACAATTATAAAATTAACAAACACATTTTAAAAAAGTCATATTAAAATTACAGGGGAAAAAGGAAGACTTCTCAAATATCATCAAATAAAAGGTGTTCACTTTCCAGGAGAATCATCATATAAAATATGCCCTTTCAGCAATAGATATACTCAACCTCTCCTCTAAGGGTGTTTGTAATAGGGAGACAATGAATTAAATGTTTTTTAAGTGAAGAACCATATAATAAAGGCTCTATCCAAGTAAAAAATTTAAGAAATGTATATCACTGGCTTACTTTAGAGATAGTAATTTTAAACTATGTCATCTTTTCTCCAACCAAAGAAGTGATCAAGGCAAATAAGCTGCAATTGAATATGTGCTTTAACTCGGTCATCCTACTTACAAGGGGGACTGCAGCAATTGTAGTAGCATATGCATGTCATCATGTACAGAATAATCCACTTGAAGGATCCCTCTATAGGTCTGTTGTGGGAACCTCATGATAATACAGTAAACGTATCTCTATTCTCCCTCAACTTAGAGAATATTATTAATTCTAGCTTCTCTTTGTTATTTAGCTCAGAAGTTTTCGTTTTGTTGTGAAATGAATGTTATATTACGAAACTTTCAGGAAAGCATTAGCTTACTGAGTTATTCGTATCTGCAAGGATTATTATTCTCAAGTGACTTATGTTCGCACATTATAATTGAAATAACACAATTTCATCACATGTGCTTACATAACATACCTGATTCTCTAAACTGGGGAAAAATTCATACCTTTCAATACAGAGAATATATAATAAAAGTTATCCCATGTACCGTGCAAATGGGTTATTAACGTTTTATCTCTATCCTGACATGAGAATCACTCCACCCGCATCCTATATTAATCTGTTTCTTGAAGTTTGGCTGTTGGGAATGAGAGCATTTACAGTAATATAATCTTGAAGTTCCCTTCCCCATGCTACATGATTTGCCATATGATACTGCTTTTGCATTAACGCTGCATTAAAGGCTGGTCTACGAATGTGATACTCAATTTCACTTACCTATTGCATCCTGCTTAAGGAGCTAGCTTTACTCATAGCTGCATAATAATATTGCCATTACCAAAGGAAGACAGTGGGTCGTTAGGGTGGCTATCTAGCCTTAATTTCCCAACTCTAATCTGTCTGTGTACTCCCCCATTCGAATGTGTATTGATAGTGCCACATAATACGGCAAACAATTTCCAAAGGAGGGGCATCTGAGAATGATCTCTATACTTGCTTCCGTCAAAGTAGAAAAAACAAATCCTTTTGCAAATACATGAGTTCTTTATGTGTAGCATTTTTCTTTTTATTTTACTTTTCTTTAGGTGTGAAAGCATAAATATTTTTAATGTATTCTATATTTAAGAAATATATAGAGTACAATTTGTCTACATTAGATCTTCGTTTGCAATAAATATTCATATAATTTTTCAATAATACCTGTTTTTTTTTCAGCTGACCTAGAAACAAGGAAGACCTTTTTTACATAAGTTTCTGACTGTACTAAACACTTTCCCTTTTCTCTATTTTGTTGTAAGTATATAAAGATGCTAAATGAAGCAACCATGCACTGGAATAGGGTTTGTTTTATGTTTCAAGTACTAAAAAGGTATTCATCTATCAAGAAATGGTATCATAATTCATATTATAATGCTAGGGCCGCACTTGCGCAATGGTCGGAAAGCTCAACTCGATCATTTAATACCCACGTTTGAGCCCACTGCAGACCATTAGGAAGGGGATCTTGCCTTAGTTCCCAGTTCCAGCCTGCGTCCATCCCCATTTGAATGGGGATTAATAATAAAATATAAACTTGCAAACAAGATGCACTTCATAATGATCGGTGCAAGAGAGGCAAAAATTGTTTTTGTAATGGATTTTCTCCAGATAACCTACATATTTCCAACTGTAGCTTTGCTTTTAATACTGATATCGTCAGTGCGCATATGGTAAAGTATGTGCAAAGTGACACTAATGAACCCTTTCGTGGGAGAGACCGAATTTTAATAGACTTTAAACGTTGAAGAACATTTGCATTTTTTCTTCAAGTGTTATTTGATTGGAATGCAATACTACATGCAGACGGTATAGAATGGCCACTATACCCCAAGTAAAGGGGATGGACGAATCAAAGCACTCATATTCACAAGAAATTAATATACCTTGATCAGGGTTAAGTGGGCAAGGATCTTCCAGTCACATCTGGTCTACGCCACCACCTCATCTCACGAGATACTAAATAATAATAACTTACAACGTTATATAAATCTATTATAAAGAAAAAAATTGCCAAATATGATGCCATATCCCTTTAGAGATAAGGTGGCCACAACTGTACCAAAAAATGCCATGGTAGCAGATCTTCAATATGCAGTGCCCATCCTTGCCAAATTATTATTATAATCATTATTATTACTATTATTATTATTATTATTATTATTATTATTATTATTATTATTATTATTATTATTATTATTATTATTATTATTATTATTATTATTATTATTATTATCCTTGCAATATTATTATCATTATTATTATTAGTATTCTGCCCATCTTTGAATAATAATAATAATAATAATAATAATAATAATAATAATAATAATAATAATAATAATAATAATAATTATAATAATAATAATAATAATAATAATAATAATAATAATAATAATAATAATAATAATAATAATAATAATAATAATAATAATAATAATTATTATTATTATTATTATTATTATTATTATTATTATTATTATTATTATTATTATTATTATTATTATTATTACGAGCCAAGCAACAAGCCAAGCTGGAAAGAGTCAAAGACTACAAACCAAATGGCTTCAGTAGGTGAAGTAGCTTAGAGAGGATAAGGAAAAAAGGGAAGATAACAAAAATAAAATTATATAAAACGACATAAATCAGTATTGCAATACTGGCATTATTCCACTACAAATTAAAACACGTAGAATCAAATCTGCTCAATGATAACTTATTTGTGTCCAGCTCACACTTCTGATGCTCAACTGACTTAACACCATAGCTAGGTAATTCATTCAATTTTCTAGTGGTGGCTGGAATAAAACAGATGCGGTCTGGAAGGAACATAAACTCAGAAAAGAAGATACAGGTACAGCATAATACTTTCATCATATTACTGTCATAAAATTTTCCAAAAACACTTGCCTTAATAATTATGCCAGCAAAGCAAATTCAACAGAAACCTGTTATCTCAACAATCTATGCAGGAAAAATAAAAAAAAACAAAAACAAACATACGATACGTTTTGTAGGGAAAGAAATAAAAACTCATGTTAATTTGTGGCTAATTACGCAAGGCGATTTTTAAAAATATCCAACTGTCTTGCATAAAAGACCAGGTATTTTGTCCTCTTGCCATGAGTCCTTGTTATCTTCTCACACACATGCTGAAATTCTCTATATTGGGCACTTCAATGTACACAACAGTGAGAGCCTTAATTCTTCTCGTGCTGATGTTGAAGCAAGTGGGGCATTTACTTTCTCTATTTCTCTCGATATGGAGCAGATTATCAAACATCTTACTCGAGTTCCTGATCGGCACGAACGTGCAGCCAACACTCTTGGCCTACTTCTTACCTATAATCCTTCAAACTACTCATATTCTTTGCTTTCCCCTCTTGTTAAATTTGAACACTCTGCGTTCTCAATCTCTTCCATTTTATTCCCCCTCCATCAATTCCTTCAACTCAACGCCACCTTTGGCACTTTCAGCGTACCCAACACGTATGGTCATCTTCTCTGAGGAACTATGGGGAATCCATTGTCATCGCCCTTAATATCTGTAAGACGTTTGACAGAGTATGGCAAAAGGCTCTGTTGGTCAAACTCCCTACTTATGGCCTTACCCCTTCTCTCTTTTCTCTGATTTCCAGTTTTCTCCTTGACCATTTTATATCTGTGGTTGTTGACAGTGCAACATCAAGCCCATTCCCTGTTACCAGTTGTGTTCAATGGGGTTTTGTTCTTTAATCTACTCTGTTCCTTCTCTTTATCAATGATCTTCTTCAATCTCCATCCTCTTCTCTTCTTCATACCTTTGCCGACGATTCTACCCTTCACTTTTCTTTTGCCTTTTTGTCACAACCATCATCTGCTACTTGTAATTAGTCTCGTATTACTCTTTCTTCTAACCTCAACTCCAATTTGCAGAAGGTATCGGATTGGGGCACTCAAAATTTAGTTAAATCTAATGCCTTCAAGACACAGTTTCTGGCTGTCTTTTTGTCTTTTTCTCCTCCTGATAGCCCTATTGTCTTCAAAACAAACGAAATATAACGCTCTTAATTCTATTAACATATTAGGAATCCAGATAGTCTCTACCTTGTCTTGGAGGATTCACATAAGCCAAATTTCTAAATTGGCATTCATAAAATTGGGGGTTCTAATTAGTTTTCGTCATTGGTTTTTCTCTTTACAATTACTTAATATCTATAAAGGTCTTATCCGTCCCTGCTTAGAATACTGCCAGCACATATGGGATGCATTTTCATATACTTATCTCCTATATAATACTGAACCTAATGCAGTCAGACTCATTAAAGATCCTTTTCTTACTATTATTCTGGATTCTCTTTCTCTTTGCCATAAGTTGTCATCCCTCTCTCTTTCTATCGCTACTACTTCCATCGCTGCTCTGATGAGTTGGCGAGTTGCAACCCTTTTCCACTGCCGAGTCCATGTAATACTTGCCAAGTGGCCTCGTTTAGCAGTTGTGTGTGGAGATTTGTTGCTCTCAGACTGGTCGGTGCAGCAACTGCTTCCTCTCATCTACCTTCAGACTCTGGAACTCTCTTCCACCTTCTGTCTTTCCTAATTCTCATGAACCATCTTCCTTCAAACAGCGGATCTATCGTAATCTCAGGGCCTACTCCTGTCATATCTCTAGGACCTCAGTATTTCTACTATTCTTTCAGCCAATCCTTTTCATATTGTGTAACATTACCTCATCTCTGCCTTGTCCCTGACTTACTTTTTATTCGTCTTAATGTTTTCTTCATGCCCGGGCCTTTATTGATGAGGGCAATATTCTTGCCTGTCCCGGTGTCACACTCATAAAGAATTAAATAATACATTCAGATTCAGTGCAGTTTTTATCATTTTATACTGTTGCTATATAAGTTACACATATCTATGCATTTATTTGCTTACCATGCTGTGAGAACAAAGATACCGCATGGAGACTGAGTACACGTGGTGTGGATCCCACGCTTCCTATCTCTGTAATTTAATCTGTAGGTAATAGGATAAGATCTGGCCTGGAGTTGCAAATTAATATTTTGTTATACAGTGCTACAACGCGGTATTTAGGCCTAAAACACAGTATGGGAACCAGTTCACACCTGGCTGTATCCAAGTCATGATCTGGGTGTATACCTTATTTTGGGAGATTGGCTACTTATGGTACTATTGGCTAAGCATTTACAGAAAGACTTCCCTGACTCCACACTCTTTTTTGCATTTTGTAGACTGCTAGAGGCGTGAAGTCAAGTGGGCCAGTCAGTTAGTATCTGGCTCTAAAACAGTAGACGTAAAAGAACCACAAGAGAGTTAGAGGCAGCTTTAGGCACTCTTGTGCAAAGTTGTACTCTAGTAATAAAATAGCAGTGTCTCCCACCCAAGATCATCGAATTATCTTCAGGCTCCCTTCAGTTGGTATCTGCTTGCTGTGACTCGGCCACAATCAAGTAATAAAACAGCCTACCACAGATGAGCAACCCTACATTATTGTTATGGAAGATATTAGCATTATAGGAGATAAGATATATGCTAAGAGCAATAGGATAAAAATCAATAACAAACTAGTACTTACAATTTCTTTCATCTGAATTATCACCAACTCCACAATTTGGAACTCCATTGCAACGAAGATTTTTAGATATGCAGAAGTTGTTTTCTGAGCACAGGAACTGTTCACATTTGGGGCCTGAAGGGAGGAAATCAGTAGAGGAGATGTACTCCACTGTACTTATCTAATATATGTCACCATTACTATCCACCAGAACATGTTTACTGAATGACATGAATATTAGAAGGCTTTTTCTTTAAATTTCTAAATGAAATAAAGCTAATGATTATGAGGAAGTGAGTAAGCATGCATCTTGCGAGAGAATATAGTTTAAATAGTTTAGGTCTGACTGCTTATGTATATCCTTATTTGACATGCAAAGGACTAAAGAGAAGTTAGAAATTACAATCATATAAAATACTATCGATAAGTTAAGAGAATAACATTCATTTATCTAAATATCAAATTCTTATTTCAATCAATCTTTTAATAAACATGCTCTAGACCAAAATTAAAAGCTTATTTGAAAGGAAATTTCTTAACACAGTAATAGTCCTTGAGCCTGGAGGGTTGATCGGTATCATATTTGGGCTGGAAATCTCACAGTGATAAACTGAATGACAAATGTCTATAGTCTTAAAAAACGCATGATAGCACTTCATATCTCTTAGCCTTCCCTGTAATATCAGCCATTTCTTTGGTATCACTTGCGATATTCCATCGCGTGACTTACATTACATTTAGTAGGGCAGTATATATATCAAAATGAAGCTTACAAAACAGGACGTTTTAGAATAACATAGCATGTCTGAATATCTGATCATATGCACTAGTTATAAGCATGTTAAACTTTCAGTTCCGAATTTTTTTTATAGAACTTAATTTCTTTCATTATAGTAAGGTGATCGTTCCTGATATTGATGGGCTAACTAATAATTCACATTTTGCAGCTTATGAGCTTTCTTTTGATACCAGTATGAGATCTGTAGCTTTTATGCTAAGAGATTTATTTTAAGTTAAAGTAACTACTATAAAATTCATGTTAAAGAACGAAATGTAAAAAATAAATCTTTAAGTATGTGAAACATGTCTTAAGTCGGGCTTAAGTTCTTTGAAATGTAAGTAAAACCATAGAAATGGCGTTGAATTCTATTGATTAATGAACGTAGTATCCATCATATAACATATAATTGTATATTTAGTTACACTATTTACAGTATTCTTCAGTCATGCATGACTTCAAAATGTACTAAAAAAAAAAAAAAAAAAAGACTCCAAAATACGATATTATCGGAGGTTGACCATCCATTCACTTAATAACCAGCTGGTCTCCCCCATCATTTCTATCTAGATTCCAGTTATTACCTACATGACTTGGAATGTGAGTTTTTTGTTGTAAACAGCGTCGCTATAAGGCAGTCTGATAATTGGCACGTTGTGCATGCTGTTGAAGGCAGTCTGTGCTAGGAGGTAGTAGATAGCTTTCAATCTCGCCTTTCTTGCACAGCTAAGGTTGTATCTCAGATCATTTACACGAACACCAGACGTCTTGGATGTATAGACTTGACAAGTAACTGCTTCAAGTCTCTCTATCATTGCTTAAGAAAGACTCCACTCATTGTCAACTTCCATAAAGCAGTGCAATCTGGCAGAATCGAACTAGTTTTCCTCTTGCCTGCAAATGCATTATGCTCTTACAACCTGTGAAAGCATGCATGCCAATTAATCCTTTGCAACATCAGCTCCAAGCTCTCTCCATCGACACATTTCAGATACAGATGACCACCAATGATATTCTGGAAAGCCATGAGCAATATTAGCACATCTGTACCATCAGAGCTAATAAAAATTTCTGGATGTCCTTGCTTTACAGCATGTGCAGCATGAAAAATCAGCTTTTTCTTGAGTGCATGATAGATCAGGTGCCATCACATTTCCATTGTGGGTTATCTCAAAGCAATGTTCAGCTTCTGTAACAAAGATAACCTTTTGTTCCAGTTTGCTTCTGTATTGGTTTTGCTTCCATTCATTCACAAGAAATGTTATAAATTTAGTTTTGTTGGCACTCTGTCTTAACTATGATCTCCACTGATGGACAAGCTGGTTAGCAGTGATGTTCTGAAGAATTGGCCCATTGTTTTCTCCTCTAAGCCTTCTTTCTGAACAGTCGATGGATAGATCAGAATAGGTATCAAACACAACATCAATCCTTTGAGCAAAACCTCCCTCCTTCAGTGCCATTGCAAAAACTGTCCGTGCAATATCTCCAAGCGTGTTATGGTCTCCTTTTACTCTCTGCACTTACATCATACCATCATTTACAGACACTGAAAATATTGGCATTTTATCTTCTGGTGTTACATCCTTGTGCAATGTGGTAGCTAGAATTGCCTTGTTTATCTTCTTTGGTAAACCTTCTGGTTTTGGTCCAAAAGGATAGGTAAGTATATCTGCCATCTATAGGTTTCGAACTTGGGCCATACCAATGATCCTCCCAAACAATGATCTATCTGCCTTTAGCATGATTGCTCTCCCAGTTTGTGTCTTCACTTCTCTCTTCTTACACAAGATGCTAAAGGTTTTCAGTTTATTATGCTTGATTGTATAAAAGAACTGTTTAACAGGTGGGTTGCATTCTAGCCTTTCTTTAAACTTTATGTATTATTTTTCTCCAATATCTAGAGCACTGAGTAAATCTGAAGCACCTCTGGAGTGGCAGCCTTTCCTGTTGAGATGCAGACAATGTCCTGTTGACTGGAAATTGGATTTATCCAGCTGTCGATTAGACTGAATATTAATGAAACTGCCTCTTCATCCTTATTAATTCTTGGTTGCTGGAGATCACAATGAAGTGGCTCTGTATACCCTTCTGTGTTCAGATGTTATGCAGTAACGCTTAACTGCCCCTGATTTCAGGCTGAATCTGGATGTGCCTCCTGGTGTCTGAGTGTCTCTGTTCACTGTCGATTCAAGTGCCTGATCTACTAGAAGACGATCATAAGAGTTATTACTTGACATCTGCACAGAAAAGCAACCATTTCTGAAGGCTTCATACACTTCTGAATGCGTGTTCTTTAATGATAGGATCTGGGCATAATAAACAGGGAGGTATCTGGCATAGTTTGCCCTGTCATATGCAATGGACCAGGGAATCAGTGCTCTGATGGCATGCACATGGAGCTCCCAGTTCCCTTCACGAGATGCACACAGCAAGCCAAATATAATATCCTCAACCATGTCAATGTAAGACATCCAAAACGCTGAAAGAGCACAATTTGACTTGCAAAGATGGCCAAGGAACTAAGACCAACTTATCTTGAGTTCTATAAAGCTTTGAGTCTGCAAGAAATTGGATATATCTTCCTGTTTCAGATTTGTGTTGCTGAACTTGTCTAGGGCGTCTTGAAGTTTCAGGTGCTCATGTTCATCTGCTTCCAATTGTGACATGAATTGTTCCCAAATTAACCTCATCAAAGCCTCAGACACAAATTTGTGAACTCTTACAGCTTGGTTGTACATTCTACCTTCAAGAACCCCATTAACAAAACCTTTTGCAACAACACCAGAGTCAATACATATATCACGTAAGCCAGCATCTTGAAACCTCTTTCCTTAGACAGCGTGAACATTGCAGATGGTATGGAACGCCCCCATCCGGATAATGACATTGGCATATTTAACACAGTGTCTCCAGGCAATCTCAAATACATTTGAAAAAATGGCTTGATCTACGACAATGACAATAACTGGCAGTTGTACCTCGGTTCTGATAGCCTCAGACTGATTTAAAATTTCAAAGGCTGTTGTCAAATCAGTTGCAGGGGCGTTTATTGTTGGAAGGTAACACAGGAGGTCTTCTTTGATGAAGATGTCATTTCTCAATTTTATGTTGAATCCGGTCCAGCTTGGGATGCTTGCATTTTCAACAGCTAAAAGTCTGTGAGGGATCCAGATGAAGTTGATACTGCAAGCAGTGTCTGCAGCTTCATCAGCTTCCTTACTGTTCACTGTATTTGTCTGCAATGGTTGTGGCCCTACTCTCTTTCCAGCAATGTAAGTTTGCAGTTCAGTGTGCTCTGCAGAAATAGTTGTTCGTTTTTTCTTTTCAACTGTTGGAAGAGCAGGTTTTGGAAGGTGAGGCCCAAATATTTTTGGTTGTACAGCAATACCAGTAACACGATGGGAGATTTCCTTGCCTGTCAAGCTTTCCTCAAGTCTGTCAATATTATCCCATGCCAAAGTTGTGGAAATTCTTGGCTGCAAAGGAGTAGGTAAGACCACCTGTTGATTCTGTGTGGCAGCTAATTTCTGTAGGCAGAGGGCTGTGTCATTTTCTTCGAGTTGTGAGTATGACACACCATGTCCAAGCCTGTTTACCATATGGATAAATTCAGTATTACCTGTTAATGTTCTGTGGCATAAGGAAGCAACAAATGTTTTGGCGGTGTCTGCCTTCCCCATGTTGTGGCATAGATCAGATCCTGATCAAGAGATACCATTAGTAATTTTACTCTTTTGGATGAGCTTTCATTTTTAGGTTCCCTAGTGAGAACAACAGTCAAGAACTGTTGTAGGAGATATGGTAGATTAATGGCCTCTTCAGTAACACCAGATGGATGATAGAGCCATGGAGAAGTTGCACAGTTTTCATGTATTGATGAGCAAACGTAACATGATGTCTGGTGAATTATACAGTTTTTGTCACTTGTATTTGTCCTCGGCATTTTCAGTTCATTTTTAAGTTTTCTATTTTCTAGGATCACATCTTGTATTGTAACATTGCTTTGAACTGCTAGCAGTTCTCCAGCTTCATCCTTATATATGTGAAGAATGTCACCAAATTCCACTTCCAGTCTCTGTTTGAAGTGCTTTTTAACAGAGGCTGTCATTGTAAAGCCTCTAGTATGCATAAAATTCTCCATTCTAGATGAAAACGTGGCTATTGGAACAATCAGCTTATTAGGCAGCATTTCATTTCTTTTGAAGCAGAAAAGGTCAGCATAAGTGTCAGACTGAACTTTGTTGTAAGCTGATTCAAATTCATCTTCAGCCTTTGCTTGCCGATCTTATTTCCTCATATTTTAGTGATATCCTAGTATATTTCATGTAACAAGACATATGATAATGAGCTCCTGTGGCTACACTGTTCAGACTTGTGATGACTAGGATCTTGTTATCTTGTTTCTCCACAGCACATTGTCGAAGTCTCTCATCAACCCTCAGCTGTTTGACCTTGATAAGGTTTTCACGAGTTGCTGTTCCTTTTAAGACTATAGCTTTTCCACAGAACATGCATTCAGGATGAAACACTCTGGATGTGGAGGGTATTCTGTGCTGTCGCTATGCAATTCCACTACTCCCAGCATCTTCATCCGACTTTTCAGCTGATTTTCTTTTAAGAAGCTCCAAATCTTTTTTCATCGTAAAACGGCTCCCACATTGTCTGTGGTAACTTATGTTGGGCACCTCATACTCGTGTAGACCTCCTGAAATCTGAAGAATTGGTGCATGATTCCTCACTCTGGCAGCATCAAGAAGAGTCAACCATGTGTCGTAGTCCTGGAGTGTAACTAGGGTTCCTGCGTCTCTATCGTATGTTCCAAAGTGTATGATGCATTTTTTCTCTGAGGATTCCATCTTTTCATATCAGGCTTTCTGTCATCCGTCGAAACTACAAGCCACATACATCTTCATTGCCAGTAATGTGAAAGAGGAAGATATGTACTGCTTATTCATAACCGTTGCCTGTAGCCTATATAAAGAACGATATGATAGAGGTTATTTTAACATCAAATAACTCTTAATATAATACTGAAGATCTCATGCTGGTATCAAAAGAAAGCTCATAAGCTACAAAATGTGAATCAATAGTCAGTCCATCAATATCAGGAGCGACCACCTTACTGTAATGAAAGAAATTAAGTTCTATCAAAAAATTCGATACTCTGAAAGTTTAATATACTTATGCCTAGTACAGATGATCAGATTTTCAAACATACTATGTTATTTCTAAAACGCCCTGGTAAAGGTAAGGTATTGTGACACAGAAAAAGAAAAAACCTCTGCAAGTCACGTGATGAAAAATCACAAGTGATACCACAAAAAATGGCTGATATCACAGGGAAGGCTAAGAGATATAGAATGCTATCAAGCATTTTTGAAGACTATAGATATTTGTCTTTCAGTTAATCACTGTGAGATTTCCTGCCCAAATATGGTACCGATGGCTAAATTTTGAGACCAGGCTTATGGATTATATTGTAATAATCTGCCTTTAGTTGTAGGCAGACTTACAAGTTTAAATCTATATGTAGCTATCACATATTTTGACACTACCTGTTTGCATGTAAGACCTGATAACTATGAACTAAAAAGACGAAGCATCCTTCCATATATCTTCATAAATAAACAATGAAAATATAACTATAACCTAGTACGAGATATAACATCAAAAAATATAAACGTTATTTCCCCACTCAGATCGAATGTAATCATATGGAACTGATGTCGGATGTCATACAGTTGTCCAAAGATATGGAAGTTTAAATGGATAAGTGATACAATACAGAAAATGTTCTCCATAATGATCCATGACGTCACGAACATTTTTCAGGCACAGAAAAAAGGGTAAGGCTTCCAAGCGAGGTTTTACATTGAGAATTTCTACAATGCTTAACGACATGAAGTTTGGCTTATTCTTTTTCCTTGAATAGCTGCATTATATTTAATATAAATATTCTTCACAAAAACGGCCTCTTCATTCATGTTTCGAATAGCTAAAGAACTGCTCTGCAATGGCTGATAAAAATATAAAGAGAGAGAGAGAGAGAGAGAGAGAGGAGAGAGAGAGAGAGAGAGAGAGAGAGAGAGAGAGAGAGAGAGAGAGAGAGAGAGAGAGAGAGAGAGAGAGAGAGAGAGAGAGAGAGAGAGAGAGAGAGAACAAACCTCACAAGCGAGAAAACGCCATTGAAAATTCCCCCAGTGTTAGATAAGATTAACTTTGGTTCTCTCTCTTCCTTTGAATAGCGGCATTACTTTCAATGTAACTATAATTCTCAAAAACTGACACGTCATTTCTGTTTATCACAGTCGGAGAATATGTACTATGCAGACAGATTCCTCCTCTTGAGAAAGTTAAATTTCAAGTGATTCTGTGGCCTATTAGAGATGCTCATGTATAGTTGACCAGTTGTTTCCATTTAATTTCTCATAATTTAATATAGCTATTGTCTTTTCCCTGAGCTTTTTATGGAGTCTTTATGCTTACTATGAAAATGTTGTATTGGGACATCCAAGAGCTCTATGCTAGCGGCATCTCTCTCCCTGTCTATCTCTCCAACCCTCTTGGAGCATCCTGCTTTGCGTTGAGTTAGTTTGACTTCATTAATTTTTGGATTATCTATGCTTACTACAAAAAGGTGTGATGGACTCCCAAGTGCTCTGTCGTAAGTTGATATTCTCTCACTGTCAATCTCTCCTGCCCTCTTAGGGCATCCTGTCTCTCTATGAGTTTGTTCGACTTCTTTCGATTTCGGCCTCTTTCTTCTTCTTCTTTTGACTATTGTATTATTCTGTGTTGGATATTACTGTCTCTGTTGTAGTTGATTCATTGGCATATTCTGTATTCATTACATTCTTTATCTAGGGTATCAAGCCTTTAATTCCCCAAATAAAAGCTGTGTTCATCCCCTTTCCATAAGGGATTAATAGTGACACATGAAACGGTAAATAACAACAACAATATGATTTTCCTTTTCTGTCCCTTATCATGAAACTGACCGCGTTATGGGTAATGTTTTTTCTGCTTTCCAGGAGACAGGGAATTCTGAACATTAGTTCTTTATACATTATCTGGATCGCAATAGCGCATTGGTTTGATTACTTTACTTGGGACGTAACAGATCCTCAATATATCCCACGAGGGCCGTTAAGAAGTGCATCTAGATTCTGTCTGCATCCATCCCCAATATGGGGATTAATAATGTCACTTAATACGGCACATTACAGTTCCTTATCAATTATTATCACTAAATTAATTACGTGAAACCAGTAATAGTTGCTAATTTTGTCCTGTTAAAGGCACTTCTTTCAGTTCATCACAAGATACAAGGGGTTATTTTAAACGGTTTCCACATACTATTAAAACTCTGCAGGAAAGGCATCATTTGAAATATGACGTAGCCCTTGCAGTATAAATAACATACATACATATATATATATATATATATATATATATATATATATATATATATATATATATATATATATATATATATATATATATATATATATATATATATATATATATAAGTGAAATTATATACCGGTAATAATATTTACAAAGATGTTATGAAACGCTTTGCTATACACGAACAAAATGAAAATAACAGAGAGTCAGCATACATGACAGAGAACAATATAAAGCAGTTGAAATTTCAGTGAAAATTGCCGTATCTTAAAATTCTTAATTACCTTCCTCTTAGATACGCCTACTATTGATAATACTGGATTTTTACTCTAAGAAACAAAAAAATAAGAATTAAAGG
>JAXCGZ010002062.1:52500-57500 GCA_037179515.1 Halocaridina rubra | reverse complement strand
CACCCAATCCTCTTGACAATGCTCTCTGTGCAAAATGAGAGATGTGGTTACATCTTTACTGAAGTATTAACAATCTCGATATTTAAATACCGACTTTTGCATGATGATCTAGAAATATCGGTATGCATTGATATTTTTTTTTTTACATTATGAAAACGATTATTAGTGCTGCGGGGTTGCAGAATTATAATAGTTAAAACCTGCCCTTTGCAAAAGCGATACTTTTGTGAACCCTGCAATACAGAACGGCTGTGTCTTTTTAGAGAAATATATGCTGCATAAAAACTGCTATTTACACTCAATATGAAGATAAGTTTTAATAGTATGGTACTGTAAAGGTTCAAAATTACCCAGAGAAGAATACATGGGTCTTTTTATTAGATTATGCAAACTTAGTTTTCACAAAGGACAAATACAAATGCATTTCATTCTAAAGTATTCATATATATGTTTCATCTTACACGGTTTTAAACAGGGCGGTTTTGTATACATTAGGTAGGAAATATACAATAAGAGAAAAGAAAATTTCATATTTCTTAAAATAATACATTACTACATTAGGGGCTGTTTTTTTTTTTACTGAAATTGCGACTGCATTAGGCAAAGTTAAGGTACAATACAGTATTCTAGGTATAATTCAAAGTATAAGGAAGGTTGAGAATATTCTATATGTAAAGTGTAGACACATTTATAGAAGGATTTTTAACATAGGCGATATTTCATCACAAGGGAAATAATTAAATCAATGCATAGCTTAAGATGAAGGGCAAGTGTAGTCAGCATAGCTGTACTGTATTAGTAATGAAATGTGAATATAAAAGCCTGCAGAAATAACCGTTACTGACCCATATGTTACATTATCCTTGTCGCTACGAACTGCAAACTGATCAAATATCAATCGAGCCTGCTCATCCGGATTACTATGGAAAGTGTACACACATGTAGTACTGGACGGGTAGTTGGAGGGGTGACGGGGAGAATTGAATATGCCGTGCTTCCGACTTGAACTGTAATATGTGAAAGCGCATCTTCCATCTGGAGCTGCAGTACCAGGAATCATATATTCTGAAATTTTAAATAAGAGATAAGATTGGATGGGAAGTTAGGAGAACAATTATTGAAGGTTCTTTAGAATGCTAAGAATATAGTTATGAAAAGTTAGCTTGATTACAAGATATCCAAACAAATGTGATGAAGAGGTGAAAGAAAATATTCCGAAGAGCTTCTAAATAAAAAGAGACACGCAAATTATCTGAGGCAAAGGAAAGGAAAAAGACTAATTTGATGGAGAGTTTTAAGAATAAATAAGGTCAAATAGTTATAAGAAGCATAGCAGACTTTAGGTTGAACAAAATGTTAATAAGCTACGGGACAAGCAAGTACATATGGCATTGAGTCCTACACCTAGAGAAACAAATAATCACTGAACAATTCCAAAAGTACCTGTCTCAAATTTATAGTTGGCCTTAAATCTTCCTCCTTGATATTTTCCAGAACTAAATACCATCACAAGTCTAGGCCCTGATGACACAACAGTTTGCGGTAAAGTTTTTCCACAAACTTCATAGTCTGGTTGATCGTACGCATTCTCAGTCTCTTGTCCCTTCAAGTATATTCTCAAATAGCCATCAGAACAGCTGAAATAAAATCATTCCATTATTAGTAACTGTTCAGGCTAAAATCGTAAATAAAACTACAGAACTTCAGTGTAACATATATTATTTCATAATCATGAAACATTCCAATTTAAGTACTTTTAAGCTAAAACCAGAAATAGAAATACTTTATTACGATGTCTCTTATTTTGCAAACATATAATGTAAACAAGCATGAATCATTCACAAAAGAATGACTTCAGTACTGTACTTACTTTTTGCCACCTTTTGGTTCAGCAGGAATATCAAACCGATCAAAAAATTGCAATCTAACTCTTTCTAAATTCTGCGAATCTTGTAGTCCATATATGAAGTAACGACATACAACGTTCGGTAAGTAAGGAAAGGGATAGTTAGGGCTATACACAGTGCCATTGGACTCCTTTTTACTAAGAATGCGTTGGTCGCACTCGGTGCCACGTATATGCTCTGAATCTTGAGTATCTATAAAATCTGAAATATAACTCAATCTATGAATACACATGAAAATGATTAATTTATTTAAAGAGATATCATTTAACATTCATAACTCCCTGACAATAGAGAAGAAAAAATATATGCATTCAATAATGAAAATATGTATTTCCACGTAGCACTTTATTTTGTGGCTGCTGTCTGCCGTTTTATATCGCTATTTATCTCCATTTGATTGGGGGTGGGCACAGACATGTTGGAGCTGGGGGATATTGAGTAATATCCAATATACAGAATAAATACCTAAGACACTTGAAGATATTATTCACTCATATATATTTGATTACTGTCAGAAGAAGATCTATATTATCTAATACTTACTATTTTGTCAAACAGCATTTGATTCATCTTATACACAGGAATAATATGATAGTACTATCTATGAAGACAAGGTCTTCATAGATAGTGCACATGAAAAGTCAACAGCGTACACTAAGCACAACACATCACATATTTCTACTATAAACCATTATATTTAGTTTTAAATTTATGGCAATAAACGAGACTGGTTAATTATCTAAATTGGGTATGTACTTAAATTCTAGTTGCTTAGTAATTGCTGTTCATTTGCAGGATATGGGAGTAGGTGACACTATGGTGTCTAACAACACGGAAATGCCATTATACTGTATATATATTCTCTAATACTTAATACGATACCGTTTTTTGGCACTCAGCTTCCTTAGAACTATAATCAGATGATAATAACCTCCGTGCTATTAATGATAACAAGAACAATGATAACATGAATGGATTCATGATTATAAAGCTATTCTCTTACAGGAGACCAGCACAATTTCATTACTGACCATCAACTTTACACTTCTCTGAAGTTATATATTTAGCCATGTTTAGGATTAAAGTTGTACATAAACTTCAGACACTACTGATTAAGTGGCCATCTGAGCAATTAATTTATTTTCAAAAATTATATTGTTGACTAGAGTGTGACTGTTAATGTTTGGATACGCTGGCCCCATTATTTTACTATGTAATGAGTCCTGAGTACTTTACAAAGTGCAACATACCCTTGACTCAAGTCTCAAGGTTTCTATATTGATTGCTCTCTCTCAACTTGGAGACCTCATATCAATGAGTTGGTGTCAGCAGCATTTCAGTGTCTGATGTGTCTCTTTCGGAGTATTATGCGATTTAGACAGGAAGACGTAATGATATTGCACGATGCCTTTAACTGTGGTGAAATAGCTTAAAGTGCTGTGGCTCTGCAATAAGACTATTTTCGCTAAGTAAAGGAGTTATTCAACATGCTGCAGTGAGGGTGATTTAAGGGCGCAATGATTATAACCTTGCGGTATGAATTTACGGTTTCTCTCTAATTATTTCTATTGATTTGTGTAGTCGCAAATGTTTATTGAAGGCGTTATATGCCTCTAGGTCACATCCCATCCAAATGAAAGTTTTTGGAAGATTTGGAGAGGGTCCTGTGTCTTTCTTGGTTGGTTAGATTCAGGAAATATCCAGTATTACTGAAATCAGAGAGGGTTCATCTTCAATAGGGACTCTCTCTGTTTTATTCAAAATTTTCCCTACTCTTTTCACAAGTACCCATTTGGCTTCATCTATAGCGTACATTCAATGAAGATATAATCTGAGCTAAGAATATGCTGTCTTCTGACATACTTTGTGCCCTCTTTACATTAACGAGGCATAGGAGATTTTGTGGCTCCCACTAGATTTATACTGATGATTCAGAGGCCAATATCACTGATATCTCTTCAGAATAGTTAGTGTACTCTGTCCATTCCTTATCATGCTGATTGAAAGCTTCCAAAATATAATTCAGTGTTATCAACTGCTTCACTTGTAATCTGGAAAGCTCTAAAGTGGGTCCTTGCCTTTTATACACCCTAATTAGTTGTCCTACGTGCTGATTCTAAAGCACCTTTGGAATCAAATTATTCTTTTAGGCCAAATGGATGTCAGGTGAATAACTGCCTACAAGTGTTAATTCGTCTCAGGGAATGCAGCTGTGTCATTGCCTTTCAGAGGATTCTGGGCCACTTCAACATTTCTGGAAATGAGGCAGCAGATTGGTTTGCTAATAAGTTCTTGTTTTTTTCAGTTTCCTTACTCAGCCCAGTAGTATGCGTTACATTGTCAAATCTGAAGTGTAGTTTCATTTTAGCTTTCACAGTGGAATGCTTATTGTCATAGCTACTCTTGGTCCGTCACAAATCCGAAAGGCATTGGTGGTCATAATATGCAGATTAGAGGTCATCATGGTGCATTTACGTTTGAGACACTGCTGCTTGTATGTTCGTGTACACACTAACATGTTATGTCAGATAAAAACTGTGGGTATTGTAGTGTTCCAGATATACTGGAGTACTTTTCCATTCCTATCATCGCTGTTACGGAATTTACTGCTTTAATCATCATAACCTTCTCTCTCCAGGAAACAGCGACTTTTCATTCTTATAACTGTTGAGTGGTGGGCCAAATGAGTTACAGATGCTGCATAAGAATACTTCCACTGTGATAATATTTGTTTTGCCATCAGAGAGACTTTTAGATGTAGAATATATCATCGGTTCCTTATCCACGGGTATCGCAATTTCTGAACAGAACTTCCTTACTGATTTACTTTCCATTGAACAGTTTAGGAGGGACCTATATCCTGATCAAGCTTTGTCGTCTATATATACGGGAAGAAACAGAAGAAGAATTGTCAGCAAAGACTTCTAGATACAGTCTACAGAAAGAGGAGACTGCAGTTCATACTGTTCAAAATCCCATTTGGGAATCTGAATGGGATGGGCACAAGTTGGTGCCAAAGGTCTCAAATGAAAGGTAGAGGCAAGGGGTAGTGACAGCACAGAGCCCGACTATATACCTACCATACGGCCATGG
>JAXCGZ010002062.1:42500-47500 GCA_037179515.1 Halocaridina rubra | reverse complement strand
ACGGTAGAGTTTTCTTAGTTTAATAGGTAAAACATGAACTAAAAATGGTGACTAGTGTTTTAGGAAAATTTCTAACATTACCGTTCAAGCATAATATAAAAGCTATATAAAGAATTTAATTTTTAAATATGTTACTAACAGACTCCAAATAACAATTTCAGGTTACCGTATAACTCTCTCAAGTCTAAAGTGAAAATTTTCAGATATACTGTATATAAAAGTTACGGAAGAAGGGGAAATGTTCAGTTCTCTTAATACTGATTGTGTAACCCTATGCAACCAAACTAAGAATATATATCCACTTATTTAGAAGATAAACACATTTGGAGTTTAAGTGTATGAAGCAAATATGATTATGGTAAGCTAATACCAGAACATATGATCTAACCAAGTGCCCTCACAGACACTTGATATGGAATAGATTTTCTCTACCTTATGGATCTTCCACAAATGATGTCTGACATTTATTGAAAGAAAATTTAAAGCAACACTAGAACATTTTATCTTTTTATCTCCAGTCTTCTTCTCTTCACTCCTTTTTCAACTGTGAAATGCACTATCAAGTATGAATTATTTGTTAAATATGCTTTTTTTTTATGAGTGACACCGGGACAGGCAGAAACTGCCCTCATCAATAAAGGCCCGGGCACGAGAAAATACCAAGACGAAGGAAAAGAAAAAGGTTAAGGACAAGGCAGAGATGAGGTAATGTCACACAAAGGAAAACGACAGACAGAAAAAAACAGTCAAAGTACAGAGGACCCAATGATATGGAGGACTAGGCTCTGAGATGACAATAGATCTGCTTTTTGAAGGATGAAAGGTCATAAGAATTAGGAAAGACAGAAGGAGGAAGAGAGTTCCAGAGTCTAGCGGTAGATGGGAAGAAGCAGTCAGTGTACCGACCAATCCGCGAGCTATAAATATCTACACAGTACCTGTAAGATGAGGCCGCTTGGCGAGTGTTACGCGTCCTCGGCACTGGGGGAGGGATGCAACTTGCCAACTCATCAGAGCAGCAATGGAAGTAGTAGCGATAGAAAGGCGAAAGGGAAGATACCTTACGACGAAGAGAGAGAGAATCCAGATTAGATGTAAGAGAAGGATCATTAATGAGCCTGACTGACTTAGATTCAACCCTATCAAGAAGGTAAGTTAAGGAAGAAGCACCCCAGATATGTGAGCAGTATTCTAAGCAGGGACGGATAAGACAACTGTAAATTTTAAGTAACTGCAAAGAGGAAAAGTAATGACGAACACGAAACAAACCCCCCAATTTTTTGGATGAAGATTTATAAATTTGGATTATATGATTCCTCCAAGACAAGTTAGAGGCTATATGGATTCTTAATATGTTGATAGAGTTAAGAGGGTAAACTTCATTATTTCGAAGACAATAGGGTTATCAGGAGAAGAAGAAGATAAGGAGATAGCTAGAAACTGTGTCTTGGAGGCATTGAATTTAACTAAATTTTGAGTGCTCCACTCAGATACTCTCTGCAAATCGGAGTTAAGAGTAGAAAAAAAGAGTGATACGAGATTGATTACGAGTAACAGGTGAAGGTTGTGAAGAAAAGGCAGAGGAAAAGTGAAGGGTAGCATCATCAGCAAAGGCATGAGGAAGAGTGGAAGATGGAGATTGTAAAAGATCATTGATGAAGAGAAGTAACAGAGTAGGTGAAAGAACAGAGCCCTGTGGAATACCACTGGTAACAGAGAAAGGGCAAGATGTCGCGCCATCAAAAACTACAGATATAATACGGTCAGTAAGAAAACTGGAAATCAGAGAACAGAAAGAAGGGGTAAAGCAATAGGCAGGGAGTTTGGCCAACAGAGACTTGTGCCAGACTCTGTCAAAAGCCTTAGAGATATCAAGGGCGACGACAAAGGATACCCCATAGTTACTCAGAGAAGATGACCATACATGAGTAAGAGAGGACAGGAGATCACCAGTGGATCTTCCCTTGCGGAAGCCGTACTGGTGATCAGAGATAAGTGAGTTAGATTCAAGGCTTTTCAAGAAGTGAGAATTGATCAAAGTTTCGAAAACATTAGCATTACAGGAGGTTAGGGCAATAGGTCGGTAATTAGAAGGAATAGAGCGGTCACCCTTCTTAGGAACAGGTTGAACTAGAGCATGCTTCTAAGATGAAGGATAGATACTGGTTGAAAGAATGAGGCTTAAGTGAGCATTTACAATAGTAGGTTGGCCTATGACATCTGCCACCCGTTGCGATACTACAATCTAGGATCCTTTGAACTCAAATAGGACTGGAAGGTTCTTTTCCTATGCCTACATCAACACTAAATATTCTGGCCCATTCATTAAGCATATCTAATTATCCCTTTACATCTGACAAGCCATAACTCTCCCCATCTATACTTCTCTTAACTTTCTTTCTCGTCAATTTTTTTGGTGCCAGGGCATGATGAGAGCAATTTTCATTACTAGTCCAAGTGTCACACACACACTATATATATATATATATATATATATATATATATATAAATATATATATATATATATATATATATATATATATATATATATATATATATATATATATATATATATATATATATATATATATATATATATATATATATATATATATATATATATATATATATATATATATATATATATATATTATATATATATATGCACTTAAAAAAGGAATTTTTTCTTTAAATATTTAACTTGTATAAATACCAATTTCTAAGTTTGATCAGATAATGATAACACTTTTCTGTTCTTTTTATTTATTTTTTTATAAGTGTGACACTGGGACAGGCAAGAAGACCGCCCTCATCACGCTCGGGCATCAATAAAACATTAAGAAGAATAAAATGTAAAATCTTAAGGACAAGGCAGGAATAAGGGAATGATACATCATAGGAAATGGACAGGCTGAAATGGTAGTCGAAGAGCTGAGGAACTAGAGATCTGGCAGGATTAGGCCCTGAGATGACAATAGATACGCTTTTTGATTGAATATATGTTATAAGAATTAGGAAAAATAGAAGGAGGAAGAGAGTTCCTGAGTCTAGTGGTGGATAGGAAGAAGCAGTCACTGCACTGACAAATCTGCAAGCTACAAATTTCCTCACAGAGCCTCTGAGACGAGGCTGCTTGGTGAGTGTTATGCGGTCTCGGCAGTGAGGGAGGGATGCATCTTGCAAACTCATCAGAGCAGTACTGGAAGTAGTAGCGATAGAAAAGAGAAAAAGATGAAACCTTAAGGTGAAGAGAAAGAGAATCCAGATTAAAAACAAGCGAAGGATAATTGATGAGGCTGGTTGCCTTAGATTCAAATCCTATCAAGGAGATAACTATAAGAAGAGGGTTCCCCAACAGTCCGATCAGTATTCTAAGCAGGGACAGATAAGTCCTTTAAAGAATGTAAGTAATTGGAAGTATGAAGAGTAATGACGATAAGCGAAACAGAAACCCCAAATTTTTGAATGCAGAATTGGAAATTTGGATTGCATAAGTCTCTTAAGACAAGTTAGAAACTATCTGGATTCCTAACATTAATAGAATTAAGTATTTCATTAATTTCAAAGATAATAGGGTTATCAGGAGGAGAAGAAGATAAACGGATAACCAGAAGCTGTGTCTTGGAGGCATTAAATTTAACTAAATTACGAGAGCTCCATATAAATTCCCTCAGCAAATCGGAGTTGAGAAAAGAAGAAAAAGTGATACGAGATTAAAAACGAGTAGCAGATGAAGGTTGTGAAGAGAAGGCAGAAAAAAATGAAGGGTTGAATCATTGGCAAGTAAAAACAGAACCCTATGGAACTCCACTGGTAACATGCAATGAGCGACATGTTGCGCCGTCAACAACCACAGATATAAATCTGTCAGAAAAATGACTGGAATTCTGAGAACTTGAAGAAGGGGTAAAGTCATAAGCAGGAAGTACGGCCAACAGAGCCTTGTGCCAGAGAAGATGACCATATTATGAGTAAGATAGGAGAGCAGGTCACCAATGGCTCTTGCCTTGTGGACGCAGCACTGGTGATCGGAGATAAGCGAATTAGACTTATAATTTTTCAAGAAGTGAGAATTGAGTAAAGTTTTGAATACTTTAAAGATAGCAGAGGTTAGGGCAATAGGTTGGTAGTTTGAAGGAATAGAGCGGTCACCCTTCTTAGGAACAGGTTGAACTAGAGCATGCTTCCGAGATGAAGGATAGATACTGGTTGAGAGAATTAGGCGAAAAAGACGACAAAGCACGGGAGCCAATTCATCTGCAAACTTGCAGTGATATCATCAGGTCTGGATGCCTTATGCATCTTTAGAGCACAAAGAACCTTATGGACTTTGAGTGAGGAAAGATTAAGGGGTGAAATAGGGTTAGAGAGGGGTAAAGTGCAAGAAAAAGGTGCGCTGGAATCGCTTAGGGAAGACTTGGCAGATAAATGATCGCAAAGAGAATGGCTTTGCCAGTGGGAAGCAAGCTATAGAACCATAAGAACGAATGACAGGGAGAAAGCTTAAGTTATAAAACTTTCTGGAGAGATTTTGGGCTAATGACCAGAAACATTTAGCAGGGGGAGAGTATTATAGCCCATCAACTTTCCTTCTTAAAAAGGAACTTTTAGATCTTCAGATCTAAGCAGTGCAACAATTTCTAGCTGTGGCATAAGCAAAGCCAGCTAAATCAGGAGAGGCTTGTACGACCGGTATCTCCGAACCCTGGCCTGAGTAGCCATGGAGCAGGCATGGTTTAACCATGGAACAGGGAATGAAAAAAATGTCTTACATGAGGGGATGCATGCCTCCATTCCAGAGGTTATAATCTTGGCATATTTTATGGCTACCTGATCAGGGTTGCGGGTCCAAAAACAATGCTGAGTACGATATTTTCTCAACAGATAGAGTTACTCCCATGGCTGTAGCATCATAAAATGACATCCACGGTTCAATGATAAAATGCCGTAGGTACGGTTATCGATTGAGGAACTCTGGATTATTTTAAAGTGGTATTTCA
>JAXCGZ010002062.1:32500-37500 GCA_037179515.1 Halocaridina rubra | reverse complement strand
AGCTCTACAGAGCTGCACTTGATTCGATTCGTATTTACGAGTTTGATTGCGCAAGGTGGATCACGTGGTTTATCTCCGCTAGACACTCGATGAAAGAAGGTTTTATGTGGTAACTTCAGTCAACTTAGGAGTCTCATCGATTAAAATATCAAGACGTGGTGGAAGATTACCTCTTAGACCTCGAATGTTTTATGTGGTAACTCCAGTCAACTGAGGAGTCTCAACGATTATAAATATAAAGACGTGGTGATGGATTACCTCTTAGATCTCTCATATAGTCTCTCAATTAATATTTGACATAAGTATTTTTCTATTATGACAATTCCTTACAATTAGCAATCCGTGTTCAACATTGTGTGCAAGTCAGAGGCAAATCAAATAAAAAAGAGGTTACATTTTGAAGACTTCAGTGAAGATTTGTGGAAGACTTTACTAATTAGTTTGTTTGTTTAGATATTCCACCCAGGGGTGGAATGCGTCATGGTGGACCCGTCTATATTTATAAGTAAAAAAGTCAATTTATATTTAGTAGTTGTGGATTGCATACTAGTGCGTAGGGCACCCTGGGGAATTATTATAATGATAATATCAGGCTGCAACCTGAGGGGGGGGGGTGTTTGCAACTGATAGAAAAGGTACATTCTAACACCGATAAAATTCATGAGTAAGCATTATAAAGAAGATAAGTTAGAGTGGCTCAACTTAGAAATATTATGAAAAAACTCGCAAAAAATTATATAAATGCATAAATGCCAATGCTTAATTATTTAAAGAGATGAAAATTTATAGCAAGAGAAAATCATGCTGCTGGATTTATATTTTTATTAACGAAGCAAAAAACAGAACTGCAAATATTCGGAGGACATTTAAGTGTAAATATGCAAATTACGGAGTTCGCAAAGGCAAAGTACAAGGAAAAGGATTGAAAAAGCAATATCTAAATGAGGTGTCTTCTCTAATTCATTAACTTCTTATATATATATATATATATATATATATATATATATATATATATATATATATATATATATATATATATATATATATATATATATATATATATATATATATATATATATATATATATATATATATATATATATATATATATATATATATATATATATATATATATATATATCTGTGTGTGTGTGTGTGTGTGTGCGTGTTTATGTCTGTATGAGTGAGTGAGTGAGTGAGTGTGTGTGTTGTCCCAAGTCCAATCCGGTCAACTGGTTTCATCAATCCCCGCGTAAGCCAAAATTCATGTATGTTCCAAATACCAATATAAAAGTGCCAAAACTTTACATACAACCTATTCCCAAGCTCCTGTTTTAAAGCAAGCCTGGATTAGGATAATGTACTTAAAATTTACCTAAAACAATTAATCTATTTAAAAAGAATACAATAATTACTATAATGCATTTCGTTGGTGGAAATGTTCAGAAATTTATTACGTTCTTGACATTTTTAGACTTCATATGTTGAAATCACGTAACTGCATATTTCATAAGATGGAAAACAAATGTACTGACTCCCATTTAAGAGGGATTCTGAATATACTCCACTTACATCATGCAAGGGTAATGCTGCAACCAAGTGACCACTGAGATGAGGGATAACTTGAGTGTATATATATATATATATATATATATTATATATATATATATATATATATATATATATATATATATATATATATATTAAGATAGATAGATAAATATTTTTAATCATAGAGAATGTATTAGAGCACAAGACAATAAATACAGAATACTTAGAAGGACTAAACCAAAAATCCGTCAAAGAAGTTTGATAAATAGAAGCATAAATTATTGAATAATTTATTTATATGAGAATTCTGTGCATCACTAAAGATAAGCACTGAGCTGTAGGCTGTGCAGTGATGAATATTCACGTGATATTCTCTCTTAATAGTGAAGGGAACACAGAACATAGACCTGAAAGTTTTCATGAAATTTCTTTGGTTTTAGTATCTAGAAGATTTAATGTAATATATTAAAAATTACAAGAATCATGGAATATTCAAAATGGTTCTGAAAAATACTAAAGGTATACAAAGCAAAGTAGATACTGTATAAAAACATAAATATTTTGTTAAAGATATCTCAGAAGAAGCATAATGCTTTATAATAATAATAATAATAATAATAATAATAATAATAATAATAATAATAATAATAATAATAATAATAATAATAATAATAATAATAATAATAATAATAATAATAATAATAATAATAATAATAATAATAATAATAATAATAATAATAATAAAATGTTAGTACACTAGTATTGTATACTAAAAGCGCTATATACAGGCAGAAATGAAGTTTACTGCATTTATATATGTATCTTATCGAGGCAACAGTATTATTATCATAGTTATAATTATTATTATTATACTTATTATTATTATTATTATTATTATTATTATTATTATTATTATTATTATTATTATTATTATTATTATTATTATTATCATTATTATTATTATTATTATTATTATTATTATTATTATTATTATTATTATTATTATTATTATTATTACTATTAGCAGAAGCAGCAACAGCAGCAGTAGTAGTAGTAGTAGTAGTAGTAGTAGTAGTAGTAGTAGTAGTAGTAGTAGTAGTAGTAGTAGTAGTAGTAGTAGTAGTAGTGGCGAAATATTGATGGCTGCTACAGCAACACTAACATAAAGTGCAAGATATACAAAATCTGGTCTGATAAAATGAAAAGAAAGATGGTGTAGGAAATAATAATAATAATAATAATAATAATAATAATAATAATAATAATAATAATAATAATAATAATAATAATAATAATAATAATAATAATAATAATAATAATTTTTATTATTATTATTATTATTATTATTATTATTATTATTATTATAATAATAATAATAATAATAATAATAATAATAATAATAATAATAGTAATAATAATAATAATAATGATAATAATAATAATAATAATAATAATAATAATAATAATAATAATAATAATAATAATAATAATAATAATAATAATAATAATAATGATAATAATAATAATAATAATAATAATAATAATAATAATAATAATAATAATAATAATAATAATAATAATAATAATAATAATAATAATAATAATAATAATAATAATAATAATAATAAAAGTAATAATAAAAACATACAAGCGAAGAAAACAAAGCCTTTAGATTTTTTGATATTAGTATTTGCATCAGTCGGGATATCTCAAGGTATTCTTGTTTATCATGCCACTGCTGTTATTGCTGTTATTGTTAAAGTACTATTAGAAGAAGGGACACAAGGGAAAAATAATAAAATATAAAATAGCAATTACATGGAAGGGAGTCTAGCAGAAGGGCAGCTGTTGTTGTGGCTGCTTTATGCTGTTTTGACCGAAGATAAAATCCTACCAATATACACAGTGTAGTGCTGGGGACATCACTAGAAGAATGTATTCTGTGCAAGCACTAGCATAGTGACAACTTTAAAACTTGACGTAGTAAGAGGCAGTAGTAGACAGTAGTATGAGTAAATGGAAGAAGCAAAAATAGTAAATGTAGCAGTAGTAGTTGTTGCAATAGTCAACGTACTGGACGTAATAATTTTTAATGAATAACAAAAGGGGGAAGAAATGCACGAATGACATTATAAAATAAATATATATATGGGAAGAAGGAATCACTACTCACGCCGGCGTAACTCCTATAGTTGATCCGCTATTGAGGGAGGGAGGGACAAAGACGATGGAAAAAATACATGAGGCTGAACACACACAACAAAACGTATCATCATAATTATTTATATTAACTTCTCACATTAATGCTCTTCCAAAATCTCTCCAGAAAGCGACAGTTTGTAAAGAAGTCAAATGTCAGTGAGCGAACTGTAATATAGATGCCCTGCTAAAAGACACTTTTACTCCAATTTAAATAATTTGCTTCAGAATTATCTCAACTTCAAGGTAAGCACTACGTTATGCCATGAAAAGGCCCATTATCATGTACAAAATTCATGAATAAAATCACAAATACCACAGGATTAGAAATATAAATCTTTCCAGTCTTTTGTCAACAGAAAATTGGCCTATGAGAAAGAAAAACCTTTCACTAGTCAGTCAATGTGAAATATCTTCAACAGTACAAAATATAACTGAATCGGATTATCTCTATTTTATTTAATGAAGAATGAATTATAAATTGGAGCACATATTCATGGCGCTATTTACAAAATAGGAAATATTATAACTCTGAAAGACTAGTTTTAAACATGGCTTTTATCATGCTCGCTTTTTAAACCAGTTTGAATTTCATATTTAGTTATTGTATCTTTATGGAATAACACTGAGTTCAGGAAAGCTTGACAATCAGTATTTTAAAAGATCTCTATAAAAAGAGCAAAATGTCTTTTTAACTGAAGTAACCTGAATAAATATATATGTCCCATACCAAGTAATGTCAAGCAGAAGAGACAAACTATCAATTTTCATAGTAGAGAGAAGTGGAAGGTAACGAATCAGTTCGTCTTCAGGTTTATTTGCGAAAGGAAACTTATTACTATATAAAACTGAGAAAATTATTAGGCAAACCTATAAATGTAAATAAACAAAGAACTTACAAAACTCGTTCAAAATAGTTAAGCTAAATGACTGTCAAATACTGCAGATCACAAAATTTCTGTTAATATATATCTATATATATATATATATATATATATATATATATATATATATATATATATATATATATATATATATATATATATATATATATATATATATATATATATATATATATATATATATATATATACGAATATATATATATATATATATATATAAATATATATATATATATATATATATATATATATATATATATATATATATATATATATATATATATATATATATATATATATATATATATATATATATATATTTATATATATATATATATATATATATAT
>JAXCGZ010002062.1:17500-22500 GCA_037179515.1 Halocaridina rubra | reverse complement strand
GTTTTTTTTTCTGATTGCATCATTACTTTATTCCATTACTGAGGAGAGGACGAATTGAGAATTCAGGGTGGGTGGGGGGAACATACTAAAAACAGTAATTTCATTAGGGGTATAAAAATACAATATCTAAAATCATACAAGGAAAAAACACTCTGGAAAACCATACTGTAATGTCTACTTATGTTAATGATTAACTTGTGGGGGGAAACTATAAAAGCTAGCAGTTTCTGAATGAAATGAACATTCAAATCATTAAAAGAAATGTCATGACCAACTGATAATCATGATGTCAATGATCAACTCATTACCTAACTGTAGGTGAACTAAAGTAACATAATAATTTTTCGAAATACAATATTCCCACCAAACATTAAATTACTTCTTTCACTCTGTAACTCTATTGCATCCACTCCTCCATTCACTGCTACATACAACCCAGATACTTAAGACGATCATTCTCCTTAAGCATATCATCATTTACTTAAGGATCAGCCACTATCGCAGTGTCAGCCTCAAATATCAACTGATTCATTTCCAAAAACTTTCATTCACACCCTCTAAATCTAAACTGTTCCTTCAGACTCAGATACTACACTCACCAAACTATCCCTCTACAATTTAATCAACCATGGCAACATCAGACTACCTTGACGCATCCCCACATTCACCTCAAACTAATCACTTTCAATATCCTTACTCTCACACACACTCTACTACACAAGTAAAAGCTTCTTACCTCTCAGCATATTTCCTCTTATGCCAAACAGTTACAACAAACTTACCGTAGCTCTATCAACCTGTCATATTCATTCTCCAAATACATGCCTTATCATTTTAAAGCATGTCTCATCACTTATCCTTGGTCTACGCATCCATATCCTCTACTGAACCCACTGTTACCCTATCACTCTATTAGTTCCTTGCCAAATTCTCTAAATCAATGCTATAGAATATCGTAGCAACAACGCTTAACAAGTTAATTACTTTTAAGAAAGTACTTTTGCACTTATCTACTTTCCTCTAACTTGGCAGGAATACATAAAGGCCCCTCCAATCAATCGGGACCTTCCATCTCCAGAATCACTCATTCAATAACCTCACTATCCATGCAACTATTGCTTTTCCACCTTTTTGCAGGTTTTCAACATGAAACTTCATCTAATCCTGGTGCCTAACCAGTTTTAATCATCATCATCCTCATTATTATTATTATTATTATTATTATTATTATTATTATTATTATTATTATTATTATTATTATTATTATTATTATTATTATTATTATTATTATTATTATTATTATTATTATTGTTATTACTATACTTGAAGGAGCATTATTGTAATTTTAATTTACATTCACTAATATGTCAAGGCTTATGAGGAACCGTCAGTCCGCTTGTCAGTCTGTATAATCCTTCTGTTTACTAATTATATTTATCTACTAAGAGGATAATATAAATTATAGAAAAAAGACTAGACGTAAAATAATATATAATACTTTGAATATGAAAGAATAAAATTTCCAGCCTTAGCAACGCATAAAGCAAGGAGTACTAGGTCGAGAGAAAAGCAAGGTAATGATTAAACTACGACTGCCCAACGGAAATAACGTCATAGTAAGATTATCTACAGAATTTACACATGTCATCATATATACACACACATATATATATATATATATATATATATATATATATATATATATATATATATATATATATATATATATATATATATATATATATATATATATATATATATATATATATATATATCTATATATATATATCTATATATATATATCTATATATATATATATATATATATATATATATATATATATATATATATATATATATATATATATATATATATATATATATATATATATATATATATATATATATATATATATATATATATATATATATATATATATATATATATATATAAAGGAAGGACAAGGGCTGATGCTTGTTTATTAGATAAAGCAATACTTTACGAAAGGACAACTAGGTTACGTAAGGACAATACTTTTCCTAGGTAGTATAATAATTACTTTCTTTTAATGCTTTTTTGGGGATTGGCTGTGCGGGAGATTCGAACGTACTTGGTTCCTTGGTCGGGTAGGAGGAGCCGGAAGGAGGATCTTCGTCCGGGCTGGATTCATCGTTTATCAACAACCAGTCTTCGGACGAAAGGTCTGCTGCTACTTGCCAGCCAAGGGGATTAAAAAAAAAATGAGGAGGGGTGGGAGAGGAAGGGAAGGAGAATTGAAAGAATAATAGGATGCAAGGAACAATCCAATATAGGATAGAATATCAACGAAGAAAGAGTAATGGACAGAGAGAAAAACGTAAGAAATATGTTTGTAAATGTAAAGGTGCATTTGGGGTCAAAGAAAAAAAAAGTAACAGTGTGCATTGGGAGATGAACCAAGAAAAGCATTTTAAGATTAAAAAAAAAATCGATTTCAGAGTCCATACAGGTTGATAGGGATTGAAAATATTATCAGGAAATATTTTGTGATTGTGTGTGCGTGTGAAAAAGAAAGGGAGAGGGAGAAAGATAATTTTAAGCAGTATGTAAAGACGACAGAAGTTGATTAAAGATGAGGAAACGAAAGGAAAAGCAACGAAGAGCAAAAAAAAAAAAAAAGGACGGGGTAGAATTTTATTACGGGACAGTAATAATATATGAAGATGGAGGAAAAAATAGGAAAAAAACATACATTCAGTAACACAAATTCAAAACAGAATAGAGAAACACAGGCACGGGTAGACGAGGAAGGGGGGGGGGCAGAATGAGTTAGAGGTTTCACGAATTATAAGGGTCGTGAGAGGTAAGAGAGGGGTGGAAAGAATTTTGAGAGGGGTGTCGATGTGCGAGGATGGGATATTTTGGAAGAGGGGGAGAGGAGAGAAGGCAAAAGAAGACAATAACCCTAGAGTTAGTGCTGGTATCTGATGGTCTAAAAAAAATCTGTGACGTCACACGTACACAAAATCTTTTAAAACTGAATATGAAGGACAAGCCAAATAAACTCATTTCAGAGGTGCTGTAAGAAAGAATCAAAAAAATAAACATACATTCTAAAGCTATAATTCTTCTGTAGATTCCATCCAACACATATTAAGCTGGGCAGTCCACAAAAAAGATAAAAATATATAAGAAAAACTTGTCAGTGTAAAAAAGTTACCAATGTTAAGAATGAGAGGATCTCCATTCCACAAAACTGAATCATATAAACACTGGAATCATCAAAGCATAACAGGACGAATCATGCCCAGTTTACCATTCGCCTAGACACACATGGAAAAAAAAAATCCTTTGCATACTCTTCATCACTTCACACATAGAGAATTGATATATATATATATATATATATATATATATATATATATATATATATATATATATATATATATATATATATATATATAAATATATATATATATATATATATATATATATGTATATATATATATATATATATATATATATATATATATATATATATATATATATATATATATATATATATATATATATATATATATATATATATATATATATATATATATATATATATATATATATATATATATATATATATATATATATATATATAAGAATAGAGTTATAGTTTTGAAACGAAACTCCGTTGCTCCCCACAACGCTCACACTTAACTTGCTTCTCTTTGCAATAACATATATCATTAGTAATTATAACATTAATTCTAAAGTTGATTATGATATAACAATACAAAACTTAATCTTCATTATCTTATTCTTTACATGTCAATTACATCCAGTGTCTGTCAGAAGCTTCAAGTACTTCATGGCGGATACGCCTAAGATACCCTGAGGACAAGACGAAATTTATATTTTTTTTCCCAGTCAAATCAACAATCAGAAGAGATTCCGAAATGAATTAGAGCATCTACGACAATGTTAAAATGCTTCAGAGACTTGGGCTATAAGTATTTTTTTTTTTCAAATGGTACGACCTCAATTTGGAAGTACATTCTACTCAGATACGTTCACGCGGCTCCGTCCACAATGTTTATTGAACGAGCCACGCCATTTCGGAATCTCTTGGAAAAGACATTGGGGTTCAGCGACAGGGTCAAAAGAGAATGAGTTAGTTTCTGCAGAGGGAGCTACAAGTGCAGGGAAACCAAGAAACAGGGCAATTCCATCACTCTTCACATAGTTGAGGTTAAAAAATAAGAAAAGGGAGCAGTATTACAAGTATTTCCATCTCGTCCCAAAATAAGTTTATATATATATATATATATATATATATATATATATATATATATATATATATATATATATATATATATATATATATATATATATATATATATATATTCTTTCTTTTTCTTTTTTAAATCAATTCAAAAGACAGTCTTTTAACCAGCTAAATAATGGTTCAAGAGTTTCCCTGCACTATAATGCACATTTTGGGTATATATAATCATTTTAAAGTTCGAAACGAACACACACACAAACCAAAACTAGTGTATAAGAGTACATAAACCATCCACTTGAAGCATGAAGTAGATAAAATAAACCTCCTCTTAAATTAAAAGCGTAGTGGGAATAAAAGCAAAAGGTGTCCACTACTTTTGCCAACTGCCGCGCAATGGGGACACGTTTTTTGTTATATAAGAAAATTTTGGTTAACAATAGTACAAAACCGAAATGGAGAGATTAGTATTATCACAACAAAGACCAGAATTGTGATACTGGTAAATTTCAAACCTAGCTACCAGGTTCCTAGAAAATGTATTACCATCAGATTGAATCGGTTATCACAAACAGACAACTTAGGTCACCGCTATGTCGGCGAGGACAAAAAGCTTAGATGGACACCGTCGTCCTCTACAGATTACCATTCTCTCTTACTCTTTCCAAAACATACTAGAATTAGAGGAGTCAGAAGAAGTATTATACGAAACAATACTGAGAAGTTTAGAAAGTACAGAGTCTAT
>JAXCGZ010002062.1:0-12500 GCA_037179515.1 Halocaridina rubra | reverse complement strand
TGCCATTAACGATCAGTACAGTCAAAAGGAAGATTATATGATATTGAAACATATCAGGAGATCACCTTGCACTTCCATCACTGAATCATTGGTTTGAAATCTTTACTAAGGTATATCAATAATGGAGGATTTTTGTTTTATCCCAAATGCATGTGAAATATCAAGTTATTCTATTCTCAATAATGCAGTCAAAATATTAGCAGACAGGTATATTAAAATAAAGTTGTCCATTATATTATGTGATCAATAGGTTCTATCAAGACTTTTCCATTTTATTCTTTGAGAAGAACTTATTTCTAACCTCCTTAATATTTTAACTCATACCTATAGTACAGTAGACAATGCAATTTATATTTTAGGGAAAAGTTTATGAATTTTTTCAGTTTTTTATTTTTTGATCGCATATGCTCAGAATCACGTAACTGAATATTGCATAAAATGTATATTAGACAATATCTTTTTAAAGGGATGTCTTTTAATTACACATGAAACAGCAAGAAAATCTAACATATTTCTTTGTCTTTAATTATGCATAACTCACTGCTTAGAATTAAACCTCATATACTTAAAGCCTTCCAAAGGAGCCAACATCTAGAACTCCCTAAAACGTTTACATAAACTGCATTACTTTCCTGTACATATCCATCATATAAGTGCACAGGAGAGCATCGAAGAATTTACCATCTATGGACAGTACAGTATACAGCAAAGACTGGCAAGGAATAATCTCGCACTCTAACACACGTCCTTCTATAAATATGTGTGCCTGTTGCTTGCTTGATGCTTATTTTTGTAAAGCTTACATTATTAAGTATATGTTCAGGGTTTATATAAATGACTATTTTCACAACCCACCCTGGTTATCAATAGCAGATAGAACAAACAGCTTTTTATCTCTTGTCATTAGAAATGGCATATAGACATATTGTTTTGCAACAGCTCGAGTGTTCTTGAAACTTTCTTACATCCCAAAAACTCATTAACTTCAATAATTATAAGTGAGCATAACATGCTGAGAAACTTATTATAAATGGCTAACAAGACTCCATTCCCCTCTTTCATTATATTACATTGTATATAATTGCTAATAATCACACTTTATCACTTAAAAGCAAAACAACATCCTAACTATTTTCTTCTAGAAAAGTTCTGGATTAGTAGTTCTTTACAGTTTTCTTTTATAACTGAATACATTTCTCAGTGGTAGTATATTCTTACTGTTACCTTCCACTGACCACTTTAGGTGGTGTGACCTATAAACTAACCAAGTTCGAGTGGTGAACATGGCATGAAGAGGGAGCATCACCAACTATATTAGTTAGAGAAATTTGTCAAGCAATTACCTCTATATAAAGACCAATATTCATCAAGTATTCCACATACTGAGTGCACTTAGCCACAGTATTATTTCTAGTAACCTACTCTTTTGGAGTTATTTTTAGATATTAGACAGAAAATGAAGCTAGACACAGTCTTAAGTTTTATGAGCTGTTCATACTGAAGATCCAAAGTTAAATTATTATTATTATTATTATATTATTATTATTATTATTATTATTATTATTATTATTATTATTATTATTATTATTATTATTATTATCATCATCATCATCATTATTATTATTATTATTATTATTATTATTATTATTATTATTATTATTATTATTATTATTATTATTATTATTATTATTATTATTATCAACGGCAGTCGAAGTTTCAACAACGATCATGCAGTTCAAATACCAACAGCAGGAGGTAAAAAATAAATTATTCAAATGCTTTAGTTCATTTAATAATAATAATAATAATAATAATAATAATAATAATAATAATTATTATTATTATAATAATAATAATAATAATAGCAATAATAATGATAATAATAATAATAATAACAATAATAATAATAATAATAATAATAATAATAATAATAATAATAATAATAATAATAATAATAATAATAATAATAATAATAATAATAATAATAACAATAATGATAATAACAACAACAACAACAACGGCAATAATAATAATCTTTATTTTTATTATTATTATTATTATTATTATTATTATTATTATTATTATTATTATTATTATTATTATTATTATTATTATTATTATTATTATTATTATTATTAATATTATTATTATTATTATTATTATTATTATTATTATTATATTATTATTATTATTATTATTATTATTATTCTTAGTGTAACAGCAACAATAATAATAATATTCCCAGACTTAAATTTGAACAATACAAGCAATAATAAAAGGCAATATAAATTTCAGCTCATTGTGGGAATCTGCAACATTTACATTCTCTCTGTGAACCTCTTACGGAAATAAAGATGAATATATATATATATATATATATATATATAATATATATATATATATATATATATATATATATATATATATATATATATATATATATATATATTTATTTATTTATTTATTTATTTTTTTTTTCTAAGAGTGTGACACCGGGACAGGCAGAAACTGCCCTCATCAACAAAGGCCCGGGCACGAGAATATACCAAGACGAAGGAAAAGAAAAAGGTTAAGGGCAAGGCAGAGATGAGGTAATGTTACACAAAGGAAAACGACAGACAGAAAAAACATTCAAAGTAAAGAGGACCCAGAGATATGGAGGACTAGGCTCTGAGATGACGATAGATCTGTTTTTTGAAGGATGAAAGGTCATAAGAACTAGGAAAGACAGAAGGAGGAAGAGAGTTCCAGAGTCTGGAGGTAGATGGGAAGAAGCAGTCGCTGCACCGGCCAATCCGCGAGCTACAAATCTCCACACAGTACCTGTGGGATGAGGCCGCTTGGCGAAGGTGTTTCGCGGCCTCGGCAGTGGAGGAGGGATGCAACTCGCCAACTCATCAGAGCAGCGATGGAAGTAGTAGCGATAGAAAAGCGAAAGGGAAGATACCTTACGGCGAAGAGAGAGAGAATCCAGGTTAGAAGTAAGAGAAGGATCATTAATGAGTCTGACTGCCTTAGATTGAATCCTATCAAGAAGATAAGTAAAGGAAGAAGCACTCCAGATGTGTGAGTAGTATTCTTAGCAGGGGCGGATAAGACCTTTGTAAATTTTAAGTAACTGCAATGAGGAAAAGTAATAACGAAAACGAAACAAAACCCCCAATTTTTTGGATGAAGATTTAGAAATTTGAATTATGTGATTCCTCCAAGACAAGTTAGAGGCTATATGGATTCCTAATATATTGATAGAGTTAAGAGGGTAAATTTTATTAGTTTCGAAGGCAATAGGGTTATCAGGAGGAGAAGAAGATAAAGAGATAGCCAGAAACTGTGTCTTGGAGGCATTGAATTTAACTAAATTTTGAGTGCCCCACTCAGATACTCTCTGCAAATCGGAGTTAAGAGTAGAAGAAAGAGTGATACGAGATTGATTACGAGTACCAGATGAAGGTTGAGAAGAAAAGGCAGAGGAAAAGTGAAGGGTAGAATGATCGGCAAAAGCATGAAGAAGAGAGGAAGATGGGGATTGTAGAAGATCATTGATGAAGAGAAGGAAGAGAGTAGGTGAAAGAACAGAGCCCTGTGGAACACCACTGGACACAGAGAAAGGTCTAGATGTCGCGCCATCAACAACTACAGATATAGAATGGTCAGTAAGAAAACTGGAAATGAGAGAACAGAAAGAAGGGGTAAAGCCATAGGCAGGGAGTTTGGCCAACAGAGCCTTGTGCCAGACTCTGTCAAAAGCCTTAGAGCTATCAAGGGCGACGACAAAGGATTCCTCATAGTTCCTCAGAGAAGATGACCATACATGAGTAAGATAGGACAGGAGATCACCAGTGGATCTTGCCTTACGGAAGCCGTACTGGTGATCGGAGATAAGTGAGTTAGATTCAAGGCGTTTTAAGAAGTGAGCATTGAGCAAAGTTTCGAAAACTTTAGCAATAGAGGAGGTTAGAGCAATAGGTCGGTAGTTAGAAGGAATAGAGCGGTCACCCTTCTTAGGAACAGGTTGAACTAGGGCATGCTTCCAAGATGAAGGATAGATACTGGTTGGTAGAATGAGGCGAAAAAGACGGCAAAGCACGGGAGCCAGTTCATCTGCAAACTCCTTAAGGAACCTTGCAGGGATACCATCGGGACCAGATGCCTTGTTTGTCTTTAGTGAGCGAAGAACCTTATGAACTTTGCGTGAAGAAAGGATAAGGGAGGGCATAGGGTTAGAGAGGGGAAAAGACTGAGGAACAGGTGCGCTGGAATCGCTGATAGAAGAGTTGGCAGAAAAATGAGAGCCAGAGAGAGTGGCTTTGTCAGTGGGAGAGCAAGCTATAGAACCATCAGAACGAATGAGAGGGGGAAAGCTTGAGTTACAGAAGTTTTTGGAGAGGTTTTTGGCTAAGGACCAGAAGCATTTGTCAGTGGGAGACGAGTTAAGGTCATCAACTTTCCTTCTTATAAAGGAAGCCTTAGACCTTCGAATCTGAGCTGTACAGCGATTCCTAGCTATAATAAAAGCAGAGCGAGCTAAATCGGAAGGAGAGGCTTGGTAAGATCGGTGAGCCTGATTCCTAGCCTGGATAGCCATGGAGCAGGCACGGTCAAACCAAGGTTTAGGGGGAGAGAAAGTTTTTGTAGAAGAGGGGATGTACGCCTCCATTCCCGCGGTCACAATCTCGGTAACTTTTACAGCTACCCGATCAGGGTTGCGGGACCGAAAGCAGTAGTCATCCCATGGAAAGTCAAAGTGAAAGTTACGCAAATTTTCATATTGAGTTCGCTCGAAGTGCCAAAGGTGGCGTTGAGTAGGAGGGATTGGTGGTGGGGGAGTGAAAACAGAAGAGACAGAGATCATGGAGTGGTCAGATTTACCAAGAGGGGAAAGCACGGAATAAGAGTAGTTTGAAGGGTTAGAAGTAAAAAAAAGGTCAAGAGTGTTAGCAGCATGTTCGTGACGATCAGGAACACGAGTAGGATGTTTGATAATTTGCTCCAGATCATGAGTAATAGAGAAATCAAGAGCCTCGCTTCCTCCCACATCAGTGTGAGAAGAACGAAGCCACTCACTGTGGTGTACATTGAAGTCTCCAATGTAGAGAACTTCGGCATGTGGGTGAGAAGATAGCAAGGACTCATTGCACGAGGAGAGATATTCAAAGAAAGACACAAACTCGGTGGAGTTTGGAGAACAGTAGCAGAAGCAAAGGATGATAGTGGTAGTGGAGAGATAGACTTTTAGCCAGAGAACATCAAAGTCACGAGATTCAAGGTCCATGAGCCTCACAGTAGGAGTGTTAATGTTGCAGTAAGCACAGACCCCACCTTTGGAACGAAAACGAGTATACAGATTATAGTGGGAGATTTGGAAAGGGTCAGTGGAAGCATGTATAGACAACTGGGTTTCAGATAGGAGGAGGAGGTTAGGGAGGAAAGTGCCCAAGTGCTGTTCCACAGACGAAAGATTAGAGTTCAGCCCACGAATGTTTGAATAGTGAAGAGTGAAAGAAGCAGATCTATTAGGAGGTGCAAGGTTAAGAGCAGAACCATTACTACCACCAGGCGTGTCTGCCCTCAAGCCAATGGTGGAGTCAACACGATCCCCAGAGATTCTTCGCACCCCACTATGCCGGGTACTGGGGGCCATTAGTTGTGAACCTTCCATAAATAATGACAAAATGTGAGGAAAAGGAGAGTAAAAGAGACAGATGTGCAGAATGTTGTGACTTGTCAAATGTAATGGAATAGCAAGAGATGTGTAATGAATATGCCAGAATATTCAGTGTAGATGTAGGCATGAGGAAAGAACCGTCCTGAAGGAAGATTCAACCTGGAACTGTCTGGACCAGTCCTAGTTGTATCCTAATACCTTCAGTCGTAGTCTTTCAACGGGCGGCTGGTGCCATGGCCAACCTACTATCCATATATATATATATATATATATATATATATATATATATATATATATATATATATATATATATATATATATATATATATATATATATATATGCACTTATTTAAATATTTATTTATAAAATAAGACGTGATCCCATGAAACATATTACTGCCCTCGTCAAGGAATCAAGCCTACATCATTCGACACTGAAGCAATGTGATTAAGGCTCTATTAAATGTACCACTGAAAGTGTTAAAAGAAGTGGAACAGTGTCTGACATCCTGGTCCGGAAGGTTGCGCATTCAAACACACACACACACACACACACACACACACACACACGTATTAACAATATACATATATATAATATATATATATATATATATATATATATATATATATATATATATATATTATATATATATATATATATATGATACCTTAAACACCAAAGGAAAAAAACAGGACCGTGAGAAAAATAATTCTCTCAGATGTTGAAAAATAAACACTTGATGCAGACTTATAAATCTTATACCTAATCCTTTACTGGTATCCCTGGACAAATACATACTGCCTTAATATTAACAAAACAGATAATTTACCTTCATATATACATGTCAAAGGTGTATGATACATAAACTGGTGAATTTTGTATATATAATCACTAAATACTTGGATAAAATGGGTTAATTTTTCAAAACAACATCTGTCACTCAAATACACTAACAAAAGTGCAAATTCAGGTTAGTGTTGAATCACATTATACACTAAAGTGATAAAATGTGCTCACTGATTACAGGCTTGTGATAACATTAGAGGAATGATGGTTAATTAGGTCTATTTACAATCTAAAAATACAAAAATCAGGCTTACCATGAGCGTGGGTGGGAGCGGCCAGAAGAAAGAGGAGGAGGTGGGAGTGCAGAAGTAGAAGGAGAATGAGAGGTGGATGGGGCAAGAACGACCAGTGTATTCGGGCTCCTCCTCCACGAGTGACCTCATGATGACCCTTTGAAGTGTCATCCCCAGCCATCACGTCTTCTCCCACACACAAAAACAAACACAGACTCTGTCAGGAAGAAACAAAAATATTTTTGAATATCATATATATATATATATATATATATATATATATATATATATATATATATATAATATATATATATATATATAATGAACACATAATTATATGTTATATATGAAATATATTCCTGCTCATGATCAGGAGTCGAATCGACAAAACTACAGGTTTGAATCCTAGCCTGGAAATAACCATACATACTAGTTAGAGGCAAATTTTCATGTTAAGTGAATTGTTTGGAAAAAAAATTATATATATATATACATACATACATACATACATATATATATATATATATATATATATATATATATATATATATATATATATATATATATATGGAGAGAGAGAGAGAGAGAGAGAGAGAGAGAGAGAGAGAGAGAGAGAGAGAGAGAGAGAGAGAGAGAGAGAGAGAGAGAGAGAGAGAGAGAGAGAGAGAGAGAGAGAGAGAGAGAGAGGAGAGAGAGAGAGAGAGAGAGATTAAATAAACCATTTTGAAAACAATTTTCGCCTGATATTACTTCTTGTACACAGATTGCATAATTTTCCATTGTGAGTACTCATTGTATATAATTTTCTAATTTGTTTGTAAATATTTTTAACATTTGTATCATATTAGTAAATATTAAATGCATTGCTACCCATCGTCACTTTGCTCCGTTATTCCCTCTATTTATCTCTCTCCATCCTCCCCTTATTCAATTAAACTAGATGCTGCAGTTGCTCAGTGGCAAAGTACGCAAGCTGGGAGGGGCCGAACTGGACAAGACAGGTTGGTTACCCACCGTGGGAATTCAGGAAGCGCACCAATCCTTAATTCCTTTATACCTCCAATTAGGTCAGTGTCCAGCACAATTCATGAGGACTAACTGTGACGCATACATGGACCTTTCTAGGTCACAATTAGGAAAGAAATAAGCACGACGGCATCGCAGTTTCAATCCTCGCCAACGGGCGTTAAGAAGGACATCCAGTCTTTATATACCTTATGGCTCCAACCAGGTCTGTGTCCATCCTTAAGGAAAATAATTGTGACATGTAAAATGAACTCTTCACTAGTCGTTAAAGTCACCCAGCCCTATTTAGTTATAACTGGATAAGTGTCTACTAGAGACCTGCACGGGTCGGGCATAGGCCTGCACCCGCAGTCACACGCATAGTGGTTATCGGGCGCAAGGCAGACGAGGACAAGATAAAGACTGGTGAAAGCTGCCCACAGGAAGCCTGCACTGCTTGAGTGCTGGCGTGGGTATGATATTGCTGGTGCGAAGGAGTGGGCAGGATTTAGTGCCCGCACAGGTTTCTAGTGCCTACCCCTATTCATGAGGGCAAATTGTGACACATAAAATGAACCGTTTCCAAAGCATTAGGAAGGGTATGAGCCTTGATCCCGCATAATTCCAACAAGATCTGCATCTACCCTCACTTATGAGAGAACTAATTGTGACATAAAACGGACTTCTCCCTATTCACTAAAGCCTCTCCATTCTCTCTCTCTCTCTCTCTCTCTCTCTCTCTCTCTCTCTCTCTCTCTCTCTCTCTCTCTCTCTCTCTCTCTCTCTCTCTCTCTCTCTCTCTCTCTCTCTCCTCTCTCTCTCTCTCTCTCTCTCTCTCTCTCTCTCTTTCTCTCTCTCTCTCTCTCTCTCTCTCTCTTATATTTTCCGTTTTTCGAGTGTATCGATTGGGTTCTTTACATGCTGGACTTCGACTCCTCTAAGCGTTCGACTTCTTAAGCTGGATATCACATATCACGGGTGGATGCCAAGAAACACCATTAACGTTGACATAAATGGGGTCATTTAAACAGCATTCAGCTAATTACACTCCCCAAATTAGCCCTTTTTGGGGGAAGGCAGCACAATGACCGCCTCCAGTATGTGAGACTTCTAAATAACTCCTTAGTAAACAAACCAACAATACATTTCAGTGATAAAACTCCGAGGAGGGTAAAGAGAAGAGAAAACTAGGAATGACAATTAATTATCAATGAACTCACCAACGCTTGTGGAGATATATAATATAAATTAATATATATATATATATATATATATATATATATATATATATATATATATATATATATATATATATATATATATATATATATATATGTTGTCCTCTTTCATGTTTTCAACAGGAAAAGAGTGGCTGGAGCTATCTGGGGGCTAAGGATGGATGCCTTTCCCTAAGACCCCGTGGTGGGATCGAACCCGGGTTAGTTAGGCTTGTCACTTCCGATTCGCACGCTAAACAAATGAGCTACCGTGGCCCTCAAAAATTTGGAAAATCCAGCCACTAGTAAAGCAAGCCAGCTCAGTCCGCTGCCTGTCCCCAGCTTGGACCAACGGAGAGGGTTGGTATCATGAAGGGCATACTAGTACAAAACTGAACTAAAAGCAACCAATTAGTCTTCAGTCATTCTAATGAGAAATAGCGACTGCAAATGCATATTGTAAATGCTGCTGCTGCTGCAGAAGAAGAAGAAGAAGAAGAAGAAGAAGAAGAAGAAGAAGAAGAAGAAGAAGAAGAAGAAGAAGAAGAAGAAGAAGAAAGAAGAAGAAGAAGAAGAAGAAGAAGAAGAAGAAGAAGAAAGAAAAAGAAGAAGAAGAAGAAGAAGAAGAAGAAAAAGAAGAAAAAGAAGAAGAAGAAGAAGAAGAAGAAGAAGAAGAAGAAGAAGAAGAAGAAGAAGAAGAAGAAGAAGAAGAAGAAGAAGAAGAAGAAGAAGAAGAAGATCTAATTCAATTCCTTTCACGTTTTGTATGTTCAAATGATACAAGTCTATAATTCCTTTTCGAGCAATTCGAAAAATAATGGTTACCATACCAGGAAAAAGAAATCAGTATACTCCTATCTTTACTTTTCATTATTTTATTTTATGTTGAAGGTAGTAACGACATAAAAAAAGCCTTTTTAAATTCCCAAGCTCCAACCTCCGTCCATCCCTATCGGAAAGGGGATTAATATTGACACAAATCGGCAATGGACGACGACAACAACAGCATATGTCTAAATTACCAAGACACAAGCTGTGCCTGATATGTATTTCACGAAACCTATGTTGTTTAGATCTTCTCTCCAATGGAAAAAATAATAGTTTTAATATTGTACCCCTAATTCCACGGCTATGTCGGGAACTGACATACTCGTGTTTGAATCCACTACGGATCGTTTGGAAGGGCAACCAAGCTTGCTTTCTCAGTTTCAAACTGTCTGTGTCCACCCCTATTCGAACAGTGACGCATATAATCGGCATATCTGTTACACTCGCACATGGTACTAGACTTCTTCTATATGAATATCTCAACAGGTATTCAAAAACCTACGTTCCCTCATTTTTTTTTTATTTCTCTCTTTTCCTTTGAAAAAAAAAAACAACTGCTCAGGTATTGAATAGGTATCGTCCATCCTTATTCTGAGCACTTTTGTCACAGGTGGAATAGTTCTTTTTTAGCTATTTGTATCTATTTTGTGTCACTTAATTTACAAACCAGCGATCAAGTCCACCGTAAGGCGTTAGAAAGGGCATCCAGCCTTAATTCCCAGCCCCAACATATGTTCACCTCCAAAGGCATAGGCATGAGTAGTGATACCTAAATCGGGTAACATCACTTATATTCAGCAATTCCAGTTCATAGATTATTCCAGTTTGTTTCCTCGTTCTTTGTTCAGCTTCAGCTGAGGATTATGTTCCAGTGAGTTCTGTTTTACTTATAAAATATCATTAGACATTTTATGTTTGGATTATGTGAGGTTCTGTAATAATAACTAGGAGGCTGTAACTAAAATAAATCTAATTCAATCTAATTTAATCAATCTACAAGATAACATTGGGTTAACTACACAAGTTATCTGCAAAGCTGTTCTATTCCATAACAATAATTCATAGAATTTGGCATTCTCTGAGACACAGCATTATCACCAGTACTACTCTATATGCTGTCTTATTATATCCAATCCCTTCCACACACACGAAGCAATTAATCTGTAGTAAAACAATATAAACAAATATCAAAAACACACAGTCGAGAACCACTATGTCGAAAAACACATATTTCACAAACCACCACAAGTCTTTGCCTTATTATGTACTATTCCCTTTAAATTAACATCTTCTGTACTTTTTAACTCTTCCCCTTCAAGGCAGAGGCATCACACTTTCGCACTACTAAGATATATGGAGTATGCAATATTTTGCTCAAAGTCTCCTATTGTAATTGATGAGTACTATATTTTAAAAGGAGACCAAGGCCAACATTCCAATCCATCAAAGTTCTGCTAGCTTTCACACTCTTCAGAAAGTGCGTTTAACTTTAACTTTCCAGTGCTGGAAATATGTAAATATTGTTTCCCTTGTAATTGAAAGTATATTGCGTATTAATTTTGACCAAAAACACTCTCTTTCTCGGAGCCAATAATCAGAGGATGTCTTCACTCTTTTGGTCCTTAGAGCAATAGATTTTTTTTTTTTTTGTGGATCCTTTTCTGAGCACCGAATAATTCAATTCCATTCATTTACTTTCCATTAATAATTTATGAAATCTCTTCGATGCGTCTAGATTAACTAACATCTGTCTATAAGCACAAGCCATAATTCCCTTTACTGTGGGAGGGGGGGGGACTAAATCAATACAATAAACTTTACTCTGTGGGAGAAAAATACAAAGGAGGAGATTCTCAGCTCCATTTAGTCGACTTTTACGATACGCAGGTGAACACGGAAGACGCAAGAAGTATTCTTGACCCTCCCTTCTCAGGTGATTATATCAACGTTACATGACAAAATGTGAGGAAATAGGAGTATAAGGTGATTGACTATAAGTTTGCATGTCTTGCATTTATAAAACTCCTATTTTCGGCATACATCACAGAGAGAGGAATAATGATAATAATAATAATAATAATGATAATAATAATAATAATAATAATAATAATAATAATAATAATAATAATAATAATAATAATAGTAATAATAATAATAATAATAATATTAATAATAATAATAATAATAATAATAATAATAATAATAATAATAATAATAATAATAATAATAATAATAATAATAATAAGAAGAAGAAGAAGAAGAAGAAGAAGAAGAAGAATTCCTCTTGAGGGGGGACAAGGGTACTTCCTTCGTGTTTCCCTGTGCGTCGTAAAAGTTGACTTAATGGGACAAAGCGAAAGGACCCGAAAACCCTTCTTTGTATATTCCTTTCACAAGGAGTAAAATTTTTTGCTCTAACTCACTCACCCCCCTATCGGGGTATTATAGATGTTGTATATAGGTATAATAATAATAATAATAATAATAATAATAATAATAATAATAATAATAATAATAATAATAATAATAATAATAATAATAATAATAATAATAACAATAATAATAATAATAATAATAATAATAATAATAATAATAATAATAATAATAATAATAATAATAATAATAAAAATAATAATACTAATACCAATAATAATAATAATAATAATAATAACTATAACAGTAACAATATTATTATTATAATCACT
>JAXCGZ010002061.1:112500-118618 GCA_037179515.1 Halocaridina rubra | reverse complement strand
GTCGATGGGAAGTGCTTTTCCCTATCTTCATATCGGATCGCTGTTTTTCACAAGTTTTTTTTTTTTTGTAGGCTAGTGTTTCCTTTTGGCTCAGGATTTATATCTAGGTGTCCATCCTGACATCAACCTTTTCCGTTAATAAGGGCTTCTGACCGGCACCGAGATGACCTGGCTTATTTTCTTATCTCATGCTTCATACATTTCTTTTCATTATGCAGTACTTGAGTTTCATGTTTCATAAATTTTTCATCATTCATATTTTTCATAATTTATATTTTCGTTTTCATAATTCGTAAACATTCATGATTTCTGTCATTTAGAGTTGTTTTTCCTTCATACCTTTTCATCGTTCATACTTTTTCTCATCTTCAAGAGTTTTCATGTTACATACTTTTCTTTTAATCAATTTATACTTTTTTTCATTTCTCGCGTGTTATTTATCATCATTCTTACTATATCTATCTCGCATACTTTGGTGTTCATCTTTCATACTTTTATTTTATTATAATATTAATTTCTGCATGAAAAATAACAGTAATGAAAACAAAAATATGAAAATTATTAACAAAATGAAACGTGGAAAAAAAAAATGATTTTCTAAGACAAAAATCATGAAGGATGAAAAAAAGGTGCAGCATGAATATGAAAGTATGAAAGAATTTTGAAACCATTTATATGTTTATTCATTGATTATTTAATTTATTTATATATGCAACATGAAACTTAATGTATGAAAGAAATGACTAAATCGAGTTTTTATTTATTTATTTATTTACTTATTTATGTCTCTTTAATAATTTATTTATTGGAGGTACATAAAGGTACATGAATAGCAGTAATTACATTCATTTGGGTGAAAAACATTAGGTACATTATGGTGCATGAAAAGCAGTGGCTACGTAATGGTGCCTGGAATGCAGTAGGTACATGACGGTGCACGAAAAGCAGTTGGCACATTATGGCCCGTGAAAAGCCATAGGTACATAATGGTTTATGAAAAGTAGTAGGCAGGTAAATGTGTATGAAAAGCAGTGAATATATTAAGGTATATCAAAGGCAGTAAATACTTTATGGCACTTGAAAAGTACATTATGGTTCATGAAAAGCAGTGTGTACATTACGGTGCATGAAAAGTGATATGAACACTAAGGTACCTGAAAAGCAGTAAGTAACGGCAAAAGGAAAAATAGTAGGTACATTACGACACTTGAAAAGCAGTAGGTACATTACGGCACTTGAAAAGCAGGAGGTACATTACGGCACTTGAAAAGCAAGATGGTACATTACTGCACTTGAAAAGCATAGTACATTACTGTTCATGTACATTACTGTACATAAAAATCAGCGAGTACCTTACGGTGCGTAAATAACATGTTGTACATCATAATACACAAGAACTAGCAAAAATCTGTAGAGTTTTGGCTGGCTACAACTCTCTTACTTATTCATAAGAACTTTCCTAAAAGCAGAAAAGTTTTCCCTTGTGAGGTATATACCTCATGGGTCCCTTGGGTTTTCTAAGGTGTCTGTACGTACGCATTTGACGAAATAACACCCCTTGGGGCGTGCATTTACGTGCGTACGGAAGTCGATGACGAGTGTGATCTATCTTGGTGTTAATGAGTATTCGTTAGCCCAGCAAGACATCCCCCCTACCCCGTTCCTACCTCTCTCTCCCTCCTGGGATCACCTCTTGTTTAGATCTGTAAAGAGCGAAGCCATTCATCAAGCTTATTATTGTATTTTTTTTTCTTTTGCCTATCGTGTATCTACTACTATTAGTGTTTTTTCCTTGTCTAATTTTCGTGTCTCATTTATTATTATTATTATTATTATTATTATTATTATTATTATTATTATTATTATTATTAGCAATGTTCTTAATTTTCTATAGGGGAGGACACAATATATTATTATTATTATTATTATTATTATTATTATTATTATTATTATTATTATTATTATTATTATTATTATTATTAGCAATTTGCTATAGGTGAGGACAGAATATAAAATTAATTTGATATTCTTTAGCATTTTTTTCTCTCTCTCTCTCTCTCTCTCTCTCTCTCTCTCTCTCTCTCTCTCTCTCTCTCTCTCTCTCTCTCTCTCTCTCCCATTATCATATATCGTTGGTAATGGATATATTCCCTGCTCAAGCATCCCCTCTGCAGAAACAAACAGGGGTGAGAGTTTAGATCAAACATGTGCTTTATTTTTGCTCTTCTCTTACAGAAAATATATTGTAAGGACGCTTTGCCATAACATACGTGTAAATTATCTTACAGACAATATATATTAAGGAAGTTTTACCATAATATACGCGGTAAATGTTTGCTTGAACACCTCCAATGCGTGAAATGAATATACAGATCATTGAAGAAATATCGAAAAGTTCTAAAAAAAATGATAATTTTATTTGAATTGAAGGGTTTTCATTTACTTTTACACCTAAGAAAGCGACTTTTAAATATAATAATAAAAATAAAAAAATAATTGAAATAAAAAAAATAAATAGAATTTTAGTTGCACAAGAGGTAAATATTTACTTTCACACCCTCAGTGAGTAACATGAGAATATAAAGCAGTAAACTAATATCAAATACTACTAAAACACAATGACGTTAAGTGTTATAATTTAACCCCCCCCCCCAACAAGTAAAATGAAAGAGAAATCTGAAAAATATCGAAAAAAAGAGAGAGAGAGATGCTTACTTTTACACCTACAACAAGTGAAATTAAAATCAAAACATTGAAAAAATATCGGATACTACTACTACTGCTACTAATATATATATATATATATATATATATATATATATATATATATATATATATATATATATATATATATATATACATATACCGAGGCTGTTTCCCCTTAAAAGTGGGGATAGCCGACATCAAAGAAGAATATATTATATATATATATATATATATATATATATATATATATATATATATATATATATATATATATATATATATATATATATATATATATATATATATATATATATATATATATATATATATATATATATATAATATATATATATATATAATTTCAATGCCATTTCACAAGATAAATTATTCAGTTTCATATTTCCACCGAGTGAGATGAGAATAAAAAAAAAATTAAAATATCAAAATCTACTGAAAAACGCTTTCCATTACCAAATTGTTTCACTACTGGTGTTGAGCTAACCTAAATAACCTAATAAAACTGAAAGGATAGTCTTGCTAATATAGGAGATAGAATTCTACACACTTTTCCCTGCTTGTTGTAGGGAGTAACTAAAGAGGATATTCTTGCTATTGGAGTGGAATTTATTCTACTCTCTTATTTTCTATAAGTCGTAGGAGGAGACTAATGTAGTTATCCGTTTACAGAACTCAACTCTCCTCTTCTTTAGATATGCAAAAGGCTACCAAAAGGGATATCCCTTATGATGTGCAAAAAAACAATGCGGTTTTTGCTTCACCTATGTCGTAGGAGGTGACTAAAAGGGATAACCATTATGTTGGTAAAAAGGGAAATTTTGCGAATGTATTCCTTGTGTTTCGCGAAATAGGCGCCTGTTGTACCTCATTTCCAGATGAAGCACCTACGTTCAATCGCCGTTCCAAGTAAGGCACCTGGCAAGGATTTGAATAATCAAAATGTGTTGAATTAAATATTTACTGTTCGGTTAGGTTAGGTTAGGCTTACCTAACGTAACCTTACCAAAAAGTAAAGAACCTTGCATATCGTAGGAAACGAGTATAAGGGATAGGAAATGAGGGAGGCTGTCCTCCCATCACTTTTTCAGTATTTTTCTTCCCTCTAATCATTTGACAGTAGAGGCCAGAATGAGAAAGGTAGGATGGGCTTAATTGTATTAGTGCTTTGCTACAATTTGATGTCGTGATTTAGGATTTGGATTATATATATATATATATATATATATATATATATATATATATATATATATATATATATATATAACACACACACACACACACACACACACACACACACACACACACATATATATATATATATATATATATATATATATATATATATATATATATATATATATATATATATATATATACATATACATACATACATACATGGAACCCTTTTAATAATAGTTACGACTATCACACTACTACTACTACTACTACTACTACTATTACTACTACTACTATTGTTATTGTTATTATTATTATTATTATTATTATTATTATTATTATTATTATTATTATTATTATTATTACTATTATTATTAAATTTCCTACTATCATTACTACTACTACTAATACTACTAATACTACTCCTGTCTTGTTTTTACAATAATACAGGTCTCTTTACTGTATCCCAACATTTCCATCTCTCTCTCTCTCTCTCTCTCTCTCTCTCTCTCTCTCTCTCTCTCTCTCCTCTCTCTCTCTCTCTCTCTCTTCTATAACCTTTACCACTTCCCTCTGACATAGCGTCAGCATTACATCACTGGGAGAGAGAAGAGTGTCTCGTGAGAAGATGCTTCTAAGAAGAGATCCATTGCATTACTCTGCGGATTCCTAGACCCCGGATAGGACTTCAGCGTTCAAAGGGAAAAAAATAATGTTCTCACAAAAACGATACCACTGTCTTCTTCTTCTTCTCTTCTTTCTTTCTTTCTTTCTTTATTTATTTATTATATTTATTTATTTATTTATTTATTTCTCATCCGTTTCTTTCTTTCACTTTGCTGTTTTCGTTGTCATTATTGTTGTTGTTGATCTTTTTCCTCTTCTTCTGTAAACGCTAAACGCATTCATATACTCTTTCCATTGAGCACAATTTCATTACTATAAATCTACACACTCAGGATCAATCCAAGAAGAGACACCAATGTAAGTTTTAGGTGCTTAATATAGGATTAAGGTTAGGTTATGAAAGTCTGCGTTAACCTATATTAAGCTCCTAATATTGCTTCAGGTGCATCTTCTGGGATTGATCACTCAAATACATAAGTATATCTTGTGTAATTATTTAATAATTGCAATTCGCAAAGAAGAGAAACAGTAAATGCTAAGTGCATTCATTATTTTTAGGAGAGATGTGATAAGTGTTGGTGAGAAAAACTGAAACCGACCGGGAGACGGGGAGTTACGAGAACACATCTCTTTCCATTTATCTCCATCAGTTAGCTACAAATAGGTGAATGTACACACACACACACACACACACACACACACACACACACACACACACACACACACATTTGGTGTCATCTATTAACCAGTGTCTATATTTTTTCAGTTGGTAGAGAATTATTGCAAATTGCTGCTTCGCAGTTTGGTGGGTTGAATTTACGGTTTACTGATGGCAAAACACTTAAGGAGTTCCATCTGTCAGAACGAATTACTCCATACTCCATAATTAGGTACCATGACAGAGGAGTGGCTGCGGGTCTGTTCTACTATTAACCTCGCACATCTCATGGTGCGGAGTGCTCCATACTTGGTTACTTTGGGAAGAAAAATGGGTATTATTTTAGTTATGGGAATCAATGGAATATTTTTTTTATATAAATAGAATAATAGACCGGCTAGGGAAAAAATACCCCTAAGGGTATATATATATATATATATATATATATATATATATATATATATATATATATATATATATATATATATATATATATATATATATATATATATATTATATATATGGATAGGATTCGGTTTTATGTCACGAACTCCCTTTTCTACTAAGGGCTAGGACGGTTGCCTTCTTACGGAGGACTTGTTTTGGCAGATGTAATCGTTACCCTGAGTGTATGCCCTTACTAACCTCAGTCCGTGACGGGGCGCGAACCCTCGACCTGCTGCCTCAGAGTCGCAGACGCTACCATTTTGCCACGGAGACTACTATATATATATATATATATATATATATATATATATATATATATATATATATATATATATATATATATATATGTATATATATATATATATATATATATATATATATATATATATATATATATATATATATATATATATATATATATATATATATTTTATATATATGCCCTCGGCTAGGGAGGACACGTTCCCCTAGGTGAGGTTAGGTTAT
>JAXCGZ010002061.1:0-107500 GCA_037179515.1 Halocaridina rubra | reverse complement strand
TGCAGATGAAATGGCTCCCGTGCTTTGCCGTCTTTTTCGCCTCAATCTGTCAACCAGTATCTATCCTTCATCTTGGAAGCATGCTCTAGTTCAACCTGTTCCTAAGAAGGGTGACCGCTCTATTCCTTCTAACTACCGACCTATTGCTCTAACCTCCTCTATTACTAAAGTTTTTGAAACTTTGCTCAATGCTCACTTCTTGAAACGCCTTGAATCTAACTCACTTATCTCCGATCACCAGTACGGCTTCCGCAAGGCAAGATCCACTGGTGATCTCCTGTCCTATCTTACTCATGTATGGTCATCTTCTCTGAGGAACTATGGGGAATCCTTTGTCGTCGCCCTTGATATATCTAAGGCTTTTGACAGAGTGTGGCACAAGGCTCTGTTGGCCAAACTCCCTGCCTATGGCTTTACCCCTTCTTTCTGTTCTCTGATTTCCAGTTTTCTTACTGACCGTTTTATATCTGTAGTTGTTGATGGCGCGACATCTAGCCCTTTCTCTGTGTCCTGTGGTGTTCCACAGGGCTCTGTTCTTTCACCTACTCTCTTCCTTCTCTTCATCAATGATCTTCTACAGTCCCCATCTTCCTCTCTTCTTCATGCCTTTGCCGATGATTCTACCCTTCACTTTTCCTCTGCCTTTTCTTCACAACCTTCATCTGTTACTCGTAATCAATCTCGTATCACTCTTTCTTCTACTCTTAACTCCGATTTGCAGAGAGTATCTGAATGGGGCACTCAAAATTTAGTTAAATTCAATGACTCCAAGACACAGTTTCTGGCTATCTCTTTATCTTCTTCTCCTCCTGATGACCCTATTGTCTTCGAAACTAATGAAATTTACCCTCTTAACTCTATCAATATATTAGGAATCCATATAGCCTCTAACTTGTCTTGGAGGAATCACATAATCCAAATTTCTAAATCTTCATCCAAAAAATTGGGGGTTTTGTTTCGTTTTCGTTATTACTTTTCCTCATTGCAGTTACTTAAAATTTACAAAGGTCTTATCCGCCCCTGCTTAGAATACTGCTCACACATCTGGGGTGCTTCTTCCTTTACTTATTTTCTTGCTAGGGTTCAATCTAAGGCAGTCAAACTCATTAATGATCCTTCTCTTACTTCTAACCTGGATTCTCTCTCTCTTCGCCATAAGGTATCTTCCCTTTCGCCTTTCTATCGCTACTACTTCCATCGCTGCTCTGATGAGTTGGCGAGTTGCATCCCTCCTCCACTGCAAAGGCCGCGTAACTCTCGCCAAGCGGCCTCATCACACAGGTACTGTGTCGAGATTTGTAGCTCACGGATTGGTCGGTGCAGCGACTGCTTCTTCCCATCTACCTCCAGACTCTGGAACTCTCTTCCTGCTTCTGTCTTTCCTAGTTCTTATGACCTTTCATCCTTCAAAAAGCAGATCTATCGTCATCTCAGAGCCTAGTCCTCCATATCTCTGGGTCCTCTTTACTTTCACTGTTTTTTCTGTCTGTCGTTTTCCTTTGTGCGACATTACCTCATCTCTGCCTTGCCCTTAACTTTTTCTTTTCCTTCGTCTTGGTATTTTCTCGTGCCCGGGCCTTTGTTGATGAGGGCAGTTTCTGCCTATCCCGGTGTCACACTCTTAAAAAAAAAAAATAAATAAAAATACGTCATCTGTAATATCACTGTTCGGTGATAATAGTCACTCATATATATATATATATATATATATATATATATATATATATATATATATATATATATATATATATATATATATATATATATATATATATATATATATATATATATATATATATTTTTTATTTATTCAGATAACTGTACATGGGGACATGTGCACATGGGCACTCCCAGTCATATTGCAGTTGATAACATTACAATCTATGTGGTTATGTATAAATAACATACTAATAGAATTTGCAATTAATTTAAAATATCATAGCAAGTAATTAATAATAAAATATAGTGTAATAATTGAAGAGTACTTGAAGAGTAATCATTGTGACAATATTTTCAATAGCCCTTGTTGAGTGCTATCATTAAAGTTCCGTTTCGAAGGTCCGCTCACCCTCAAGGGTTTCACTTTTCAACAGTACTACTGCAGACAATTTGAAGCAGATATAGAATAACAATTTTCAGGTTAGAATAATAAGTAGGTACATACATATATATATACACACACATATATATATATATATATATATATATATATATATATATATATATATATATATATATATATATATATATATATATATATATATACATGCATGCATTAATTAGATGAGCAATAGAAACACCACTGGGGCTTCATAGCCATACATATCAAGGAGAGAGAGAGAAAGAGAGAGAGAGAGAGAGAGAGAGAGAGAGAGAGAGAGAGAGAGAGAGAGAGAGAGAGAGAGAGAGAGAGAGAGAGAGAGAGAGAGAGAGAGAGAGAGAGAGAGAGAGAGAGAGAGAGTTTGTGGTATTCATTTCAGCAAAAGGAGTTATTCGTCCTTACTACAGATAAAGACACATCCATGCATACTCATACACATCATTGTCATCTGAGGGTAACACAGTAGAGGAAAGTGCATGTACTTAATTGCATATACGTACACATATAAACCTGAACATACATACATACATACACATAAACACAGTGCCATATAATGGAGGATAAATTTGGAAGGAAAAGAAAGAGAAAGACTGAAAGCCTTTCCCCCTCTCCACCCTTCAAATTATGTACGTGAGAGAGAATTACGTCAATTAATCCATTATCACTATTATCACAACCATTGCTATCACCATCATGATTATTATTATCATCATTATTATTATTATTATCATTATTATTATTATTATCATTATTATTATTACTATTATTATTATTATTATTATTATTATTATTATTATTATTACCATCATCATTACTACAGCTTTTGTATATAGATAGAGTTATGAATCAAAAGTAGTAATTATTGATACATATAGACATGCACATACATATACATATACACATATACATACATATATACATATAAATACATATACACATACATATACATATACACATACATGCACACATGTACACACATATACATACATATGAGCTCTTGAGGGAGGGGGTTAGAATACTTCCTCCATGTTCCCCTGCGTGTCGTAAGAGTAGACTAAGTGGGGCGGAGCGAAGGGAATGAAAGAACCCTTCTCTGTACTTTCTCTTCCCAGAAAGTCAGAGCATTATTCCTTTACTCAGCCACTCACCTTATAAGGGGAAAAGTGGCTTATGTATATAAAAAGGCATATGAGAGAGAGAGAGAGAGAGAGAGAGAGAGAGGAGAGAGAGAGAGAGGAGAGAGAGAGAGAGAGAGAGAGAGAGAGAGAGAGAGAGAGAGAGAGAGAGAGAGAGAAGGTATTCCCTCCACCCCTCTCTCTCTCTCTCTCTCTCTCTTTTTTTTTTTTTTTTTTTTTTTTTTTTTTTTTTTCAAAGTTATAGAAATATCAGATAATATACAAGAAAGTAGACTAAGATGGTATGGTCATGTCGTTAGAAGGGATGAACAGTATGTTGGGAGGAGGGTGATGGAAATGGATATACAGGGTAGAAGGAGAGGGAGACCAAAGCGTAGGTGGATGGATTGCATCAATGATGATCTGAGGTCTAAAGGTTTGTTGGGTGATGAGGTATGGGACAGAAATAAATGGAGAAAACTGACCAGAAACATCGACCCCACATAAATGTGGGAAAAGATGTAGACGGAGAAGAGGGTAAAAGAATTACATTTTCAACGTTGGGTATACACTAAGTACAGGATATAAGTTCTCTGGGTTGCAAAAGTGCACACAAAGTTCAAAGTAGCTCAGACCAAGAGGTCTGAAGTCCTTAAGCTTTGTGCACTCTGCAATGTAGTGTACTAAATTGTTGCCCCCTTCACACTCACATAAATGGCATTTTGAGTGTTCTGGGTGCTTTCTACCAGTTTTCTCGCAATTCACCTCCCATATATTTCTATAACCAAGTCTTATACGGGCAGCAACTCTATCACAGTCACCTGTAAGCATTTTACCCATGCTGTATTTGTGTCTCAGCCTTCTGAAGTTTTCATAATGTTGGATCGAACAGCTGCTTACATGTTGTGTGAGTGTAGAAAGTTCTTGCTCTTCCATAATCTCATTATACAACATTGTTTTAAACTGAGTCAGTGTGGTTATAGATTCAGACACTGAACTCTCAGTTGCCATTTTTGCCAGCCTGTCAGCCTTTTCATTACCTACTATCCCAACATGGGAGGGTACCCATGAAAACTTAACTTGGAGTTTAAGTTTTGCGCAATCAATAAGAGCCTCTTGAATTTCAGCCATGTGAGTTTTGTAGGAGCTTTTTAATGATCTCAGTGACAGAAGCGCACTCTGCGAGTCACAGAATATGATAGCATTTCTTCTAGCACTGAGAACATGTTCAATAGCAAGTTTTAGACCAACAATTTCACATTCGGTGATTGATGACCATTTTGGCATACTCAGTGCTTTGTCAAATATTTGCTGCCCTTCAAAATTTTCATAAACTACAATGCTGCACCCAGACCCTCCTGCACTGCTTGTGTGAGACCCATCAGTGTAAATGCAGAGTGTTTCATTGTTAGTTGGGAAACTAGTTTCAATAAAGGCTTCAATTTCATCTAACCATTGATGTTTTTTAATAATTGGAGCAACATTCGGACCAGATGATAATATTGGAAAGAGAATTTCTGGCCCAATCCTCTTGCAAGGATTTATTAATCGTTCAGGACCACTCTCAGTAAAGAGTGTTACATTATGTTTTTTTGTCTCATTGGTTATAAGCTTAAATACTTTGGGGTGAATTTGTCTTTCATACTGTATGTTACTTTTTATTAGTGATTTAATGATTGTTGGCGCTGACTGCGGCCCTTGCAAATGACCAGCATTACATGGATGAGGCTGAGCTGATTTCGCTAGTTTAACTCCAAATATCACAGCTGACTGTTTGATATGTTCTATCAAAGGTGGGAGGTTTAATTCATGTTGCATATTTATAATTCTGGTGCTCATAGGGCAGCCAAGAATAATCCTCATAGCTTTGTTCTGAATTTTTTCTAGGGGTCTTAAGATAGAGGTAGTCATAGTACAGAGCTGCAGGGTGTGATAGTCGACTAATGACCTGACATATGCGAGATAGAAAGTTCGGCATATGTTAATTCCAACACCAGATACCCTATTGGCAAGAAGCTTTAACGGTCTGAGTCTCTGTTGCAGTCTTTCACACAAATCTTTGACATACTCTGTGTGAGGGGGAGAAGGAACTGGTATTCCCAAATATTTGTGATTTTCGCACACCTTAACCATTTGATTGCTTAATACAAGGTGAGGCTCTTGCGAGATACTGGAAAAGTACTTTGTTTTTGGAGTTGAAATGACAAGACCAATGTCTTTTGATACTTGAGAAAAGTCATTAAGTATTATTTGCATATCATTGGCAGAAGGTGCCCTTATACATATGTCGTCTGCATAACATATGATGGTGCATTCATCATTTGGTAGTCTGAGAGACTTGAGAAGCTTATCCATTAAGATGTTAAAGAGAAGGGGAGACAGAACTCCTCCCTGAGGAGTTCCCAGTGTAAATTCCTTTTCGCTGGAAGTAAGATATCCTTTATAGTACACTTTAGAGGTTCGACTACTTAGGTAGCATCTAATTAGTTGCAGTAGTTTACCTTTGACCCCTAAAGTTGCTAAATGATCCAAAATAACGGTTCTATTTGCAATATCAAAGGCATTTTGCAAATCTAGAAAAACAGTGACTTCAGAGCAGTGCTCAACATTCATAAATTCTACAAAACAGTCTTTGGTACTTTTTCCTTTCATAAATCCATACAAATTATGTGATAATTTTCCCTCGAGTGTGAAATCAAGTCTGTTAAGAATGACTCTCTCAAAGACTTTGCAGAAGCAGGATGTCAGAGAGATAGGTCTTAATTTTGTACTTTCTTTTTTTGGAATTGGAATAATAATGCTTTTTTTCCATTGTTCTGGAAGTGTGCCCTCATTATAAATAGTGCTGAATAAAAACTGAATTGGATTAATACCATTACAAATATCATCATTAAGATCTCGGATTACTTGGTACGTAATGCCATCCTCACCCGGAGAGGTGCTCTTCCCATGGGAGAGAGCAAAGTCCAACTCATTTTTGGTTATGTAGTCAATGAATCTGTCCTCTTCCATTGTTCTTGCACAGGATAATTCTATGTTCATCATTCTTTCAAAGTCAAGATTTCTTAATCGTTGTTGAATATCGCAAGGAAGGTTTTCAAAGGAAGATGTCTTAGAGTATTGTAAGAGAAGTTCTTCAGCAAGAGTTTGGGAATCATTTGTTTGTGACACACTGATGTTTTTGCCAACCAGAGCATTAATTGACTGCCAGATTTTAGAACTACTCGTATGAGCATTGATAGACTGTAGGAAGTTTTGAAAGTGCTTAGTTCGGACATCACTTTTAAGCTCACGGTACTCTCGTAGAGTAAGTAGCAGATTTTCAAGAGTGGTTGCATTGTTGTCCCTTTTATACATATCAACTGCACTGTCTACCTGTTTTTTAAATGTGTTTAGCTTGTTATCTTCTGTCCAATTGTTTTTCTTCTTGATTGCCTTGTGTTTAGGCTTGTGTATGTAAGTTCTATGGAATAAATATATCCGTTCTATTAAGAGATCATAGATTTCTTGGCCTGTAATGGTCTGAATATCTATATTTTCAAATGTAGAAGCCATAAAAGAGCGAAAAGGGGCAACGAATTCAATAGGAATATTTATCTGCTTTCGTTTATGTGCTTGACAAATGCCGGAATCGAGTAGGAATGTGCTCTCAAGTGCAAAATGGTCAGACAATAGATCGTCTATTCTTCTGCAAGTAAAGTCTTTCCCATATTCTAAACCATGATAAAATATGTAGTCTAGTCTACCACCTCTAAGGTGGGTACGCAAACGTGGTCCTAGTAAGGTAAAATTGTTATCACTAATAAACTCATAGAGCCGTCTGCCATTGTAATTACAGATGTTATCAGATGTTTCTGCAAATTCTTTGTGCCTTGCATTAAAATCTCCAGCGAATATAATGTTCTCATACATAAGGGGATGTGGTAATTTTGCTTCATTAAAGGCATCAGTTCCAATATATGTATTACAAACATAAAAAGGATTGGTTTTGACATTTATTTTGAAAAGCATATATGTGACATTCTTGTTATCCTCACCATCATTACTTGGATTAGTGCTGGTTTCGATTAACTGATGGGGAATGCAGTTACTAATATAAGTGGTGAGGCCTTGCTTACTATCAAGCGAATATTTGGAATAGCCTCTTATGTTGCACAACTGATGAGAGTGCAAACTTTCTTGCAGACATACAAATGTTGGTTTCTCTTTTTTAACATAGTGCAAAATATCCACAAATCTTTTCTTCAAAGAATGAATATTGAAAGTTAAGATTTTGTAATGCATGAAAAGATCAGAACGCATAATTAGGGCCTTGATAACAAGAATTACAGTAATAATCACAAAAGTAATGAGTACAGTAACAATCACCAGTGTCACAACAGCAGTTATGGTAACTGTTATGAGAATGATGATTCACACATACAAGCATACACATATATATGTGCACATACCTGCATATATATATGCAGACACATGCACACACACACATGCACACATGAAAATACCTAATTATAGCAATAATCATGAAGTTAATGATTATAATAACAATCACTAGTGTCACAACAGTATTCACACCAACAGCTATAGGAATAGTGATAGACACACGTATATGCATATACATATACATATACACATACACCCACATACCTACATACATGAGAATCTCCTTATATATGCATGCACATGCACACACACACACATATCTATTTATGAAGAAAAGGTATGACATAGAGATAAGAGACAGGTTCATTGTAGTAAGAAGGGTGTGATTAATTAGAAGGAAAGAAAAAAAAAATTAAAGAATAGAAAGTTGGGAGAGTGATATCTGCATCTAATTATCTGCAGTGTTAAGGAATTTTACCTGTTCAAGTATGAGGGCTTTACCTTTGACTTTAGCTGCTCGTGTTATTCGGGTTCTTTGAGCTATTTCCTTGTCACTGCCATTATCATTTTGAGATGATATAGGACAAACCTTAAATGATTCATTTGTCATGTTTTCAAGCTGAATCATTAATGTAGCTACTTGCTCTTTTAAGTTTTTGAGCATCTTTTCATAGGAGTTATTTTTGCACTGTAGTTCTCGGTCGTTATCTCTGATAGTTTGTTCATTCACTGTTACAATTTGTTCATTCACTGCAGTGATTTGTTCCTTTACTGCTACAATTTGTACCTGAACTGCTTCATCTGTAGTTGTCAGTAATGATTCACCCTCGGCAGATCCTGTATCTTGGCTCTCCGAGGTGATACTATCTTCATTCTGCTGGGAACAGTTATGCTCCCACATATTTTCAGTGACTGTGCCACATCGTGAGCAAGTCCGGGACCGAGGAGTTGTTGTGATGGGCCCAGCAGTCTCTGCTGAACATTTTTGATAAGTGTGCCCCTTCTGGCAATAGAGGGAGCGCTGGATGTTGGTTGAAGATTTTTCTTGCACTTTGAGGATAGGGGGATCTTTAATCCCTGGAAGAAGGACAATTTCTTCTGGAGGATTGACTTCAATTGATTTCCACATCATCTTTAGAGTCGAAGATTCTTTTCCATCATACTTTAAGCGTTGTAGGCTTTCGATGTATTTTCCATCTTCATTTTCTAAGAGGGAGTGCAGTTGTTCTTTATTCCAATAAGTAGGAAACCCTTTAATGAAAAATGTTCTAAGAGGTGGCTTATCCTTTGACACGAATTGGAGCCCCCCATGCACACCCCTTTGCAATTCTTCAATAAGATGCTTGTTTTTCCTCATGACATATAGATGATTAAACCACCATTTGCTTTGGTTGGGAATGCTCAGCGAATGATGGTGAATGGGAAGGAATTTATTCCTCCATTGAAATTTTTCCGCGAGAGGTATACCTTCTGGAAAGCTTAGAAGGTGAAAATCCTTCCTTGGGAACACAGACCTAGGTTTGATACCTCTGTCTTTGGCCAGTACCTTCGTCGAGGAACGTGTTCCCCTTTCAGGTGGGGGGGTAGCCATAAGGAGAGTATTTGGTGATGGGGGTGTAAGGAGGGGTGGTCAAATTCAGAGCTTGGTGTCGTTTTCAAGTATATGCCTCTCTTGCGCTGAGCCTATCAGACTGGTGTGTGATTACCTAATTGTGATTACCTAATTGTGTTTACGGGAAAGAGCCCAAAGCTCGTATCTTCCCGTCTCCTGATCGGTTCCATTTTTAGACTTAGTGATACTTATCATACCTGTCCTTAAAACTATGGATTGAGGTAGCATTAACTACCTCCTCGCTTAGCGAATTCCAATTATCAACTACTCTTACACTGAAAAAGTATTTCCTTACATCCTGCAAACAAGTTTTCTTCCGAAGCTTCAAACTATGACCTCTAGTTCTAGAGCCAGCCATATCGAAATATCGATCCCTATCCACTCTATCATAACCATGAAGGAATTTAAAGACTGTCACCATATCCCCCCTTACTCTTCTAGCTTCGAGTGATGGCAAGTCTAATTCCCTCAGCCTCTCATCATAACCGAGATTGCGTATTTCTGGCACCAGTTTCGTGGCATGTCTTTGAACTTTTTCAAGCTTAGCTATGTGCTTTTTCAAGTGCGGATTCCAAAAGGGGGCTGCATATTCGAGTTTTGGCCTCACATAGGTTACATAAATATTTCTGAACATTTCCTTGTCCATGTGCCTGAAGGCTACCCTTACATTTGATAAGAATGCATATGCTGCCCTTACTACGCCATTTATATGTGTGTGTGTGTGTGTGTGTGTAAGTATTTTAACACACACAATGATGCACTGGTAGGGAGGTATGAGATTCCCTCTCCCACTCACTATGGGGTATGTTCTTTACCACAGCCGTAACGGTCAGAAATACAGTAAATTGAGTCGGAATTTTCTTTCTTTAAAGTATATTTTTCAAAGACGTTATTTTACTCAATGTTTATTTATTTATTTTCTTTTTATTATTTATATATATAGATTTATATATATATATATATATATATATATATATATATATATATATATATATATATATATATATATATATATAAAACTATGTTTGTACACAATATAATCGTCACTCCCCCCTTCTTTCTGTCCTTTCCCCAACAAAAGGACGATGGGACGATGTTTTAGCGTGACCCAACACCAAGGGTGCTGTGTGGTAATATATATATATATATATATATATATATATATATATATATATATATATATATATATATATATAGATAGATAGATAGATAGATAGATAGATAGATAGATAGATAGATAGATAGATAGATAGATAGATAGATAGATAGATAGATATATATATATATATATATATATATATATATATATATATATATATATATATATATATATATATATATATATATATATATATATATATATACATATATATATATATATATATATATATATATATATATATATATATATATATATATATATATATATATATATATATATATATATATACGTGTGTGTGTGTGTGTGTGTGATTACCTAATTGTGTTTACGGGAAAGAGCCCAAAGCTCGTATCTTCCCGTCTCCTGATCGCTTCCATTTTAGACTTAGTGATACTTATCATACCTGTCCTTAAAACTATGGATTGAGATAGCATTAACTACCTCCTCACTTAGCCAATTCCAATTATCAACTACTCTTACACTTAAAAAGTATTTCCTTACATCCTGCAAAGAACTTTTCTTACGAAGCTTCAAACTATGACCTCTAGTTCTAAAGCCTGCCATATCAAAATATCGATCCCTATCCACTCTATCATAACCATGAAGGAATTTAAAGACTGTCACCATATCCCCCCTCACTCTTCTAGCTTCGAGTGATGGTAAGTCTAATTCCCTCAGCCTCTCATCATAACTGAGATTGTGTATTTCTGGCACCAGTTTCGTGGCATGTCTTTGAACTTTTTCAAGCTTAGCTCTGTGCTTTTTCAAGTGCGGATTCCAAAAGGGGGCTGCATATTCGAGTTTTGGCCTCACATAGGTTACATAAATATTTCTGAACATTTCCTTGTCCATGTGCCTGAAGGCTATCCTTACATTTTATAAGAAAGCATATGCTGCTCTTACTATGCCATTTATATGTATTTCTGGAGACAAATCTGTCAGTATGTTTACTCCTAGATCTCTCTCATTTTCTGTCTCTTGAAGTTGTACTCCAGCCACCGAGTAGTCAAGCTTGGGCCTTCTTGCACTTGTACCCATTCTCATTACCTTACATTTTGAAGTATTGAATTTCATTAGCCACTTTTCTGACCACTCATGCAGATTATTTAGATCCTCCTGAAGTTCTCTACCATTGTTCTCGTTTTTTACTTTCTTCACAATCTTTGCATCATCTGCAAACATATTCATGAATGAATTTACAGACTCTGGTAGGTGTGTGTGTGTGTGTGTGTGTGTGTGTGATTACCTAATTGTGATTACCTAATTGTGTTTACGGGAAAGAGCCCAAAGCTAGTATCTTCCCGTCTCCTCATCGGTTCCATTTTATACTTAGTGATACTTATCATACCTGTCCTTAAAACTATGGATTGAGATAGCATTAACTACCTCCTCGCTTAGCCAATTCCAATTATCAACTACTCTTACACTGAAAAAGTATTTCCTTACATCCTGCAAACAAGTTTTCTTACGAAGCTTCAAACTATCACCTCTAGTTCTAGAGCCAGCCATATCAAAATATCGATCCCTATCCACTCTATCATAACCATGAAGGAATTTAAAGACTGTGTGTGTGTGATTACCTAATTGTGATTACCTAATTGTGTTTACGGGAAAGAGCCCAAAGCTCGTATCTTCCCGTCTCCTGATCGGTTCCATTTTAGACTTAGTGTGTGTGTGTGTGTGTGTGTGTGTGGTGTGTAATTACCTAATTGTGCTTACGGGAAAAAGCCCCAAGCTCGTATCTTCCGTCTCCTGGTCGTTTCTATTTTGTCCTTAAAACTATGGATTGAGTTAGCATTAACTACCTCCGTGTGTGTGTGTGTGGATGTACGTACGTATATATTTCCACATATAGATAGGTAGCTATTGTGTGTATGTGTGTTTTATGAGTACCATATGAAAAAAGCCTTTAAAGATCAATACTACAACTAAAAGAGCAACCATTCCAAATAAATAAATGCATAACTATATAGAGAAATAATAAATAAATAAATAAATAAATAATTGAAAACCGCACCTACACACTTACCCAAAAAAAAAAAAAAAAAAATATTGAAACATTTGTTCCGGGCGGTTGCTTCTTATAATTAGACACCTTTGGAACACATGAGAAAGTTTTTATTTTTATTTTATTCAATTTTTTTTTCTTTCTTTTATTTCGTCATCCAACTGATGACATTTATCACGACAACGTCTTCACCGCTCTTCTTCCACGATGATAAAAATAATTTTAAAAAAAATACTTAATAATAGGAATGATAGAATGAGGAAGAACTAGGAAAATGATAATAAAAATAATAACAATGAAAATAATAATAGAATAAAGAAGAACGAAAATATGTCTGGGAATAATATTAATAATAATAATGATAATGATAACGATAATGATAATGATGATGACGACGACGACAACGAGAACAACCACCATCACCACCACCATCATAATTATCATCATCATTATCATTATTATTGTTATTATTATTATTATTATTATTATTATTATTATTATTATTATTATTATTATTATTATTATCATTATTATTATTATTATTATTATTGTTATTATTATTGTTATTATTATAATTATTATTATTATTATTATTATTATTATTATTATTATTATTATTATTATTATTATTATTAAATTATTATTATTATTATTATTGTTGTTGTCGTTGTCGTCGTCGTCGTTGCATTATTATTATTATTATTATTATTATTATTATTATTATTATTATTATTATTATTATTATTATTATTATTATTTATTACCTGTACTGCAAAGTTGGCTGGTTTTAAATAGGCTGTTTGAGAATAAGTAGGAAATGATAGTTTCCTGCTGGTTGAGCAGACCCACTGACCTTAAAACCAATCTTCAAGGTATAAGTTATAGTAGTCGTTTAACAAGATATTAAAAATGTATACAAATTTATAATTTCTTTAAATTTTTGGAGTTTTTTTTATTAAGTAGTCAATGTGATATATATATATATATATATATATATATATATATATATATATATATATATATATATATATATATATATATATATATATATATATATGTTTGTGTGTGATTTCCTAATTGTGATTACCTAATTGTGTTTACGGGAAAGAGCCCAAGGCTCGTATCTTCCCGTCTCCTGATCGCTTCCATTTTAGACTTAGTGATACTTATCGTACCTGTCCTTAAAACTATGGATTGAGATAGCATTAACTACCTCCTCGCTTAGCCAATTCCAATTATCAACTACTCTTACACTGAAAAAGTATTTCCTTACATCCTGCAAACAAGTTTTCTTACGAAGCTTCAAACTATCGCCTCTAGTTCTAGAGCCAGCCATATCGAAATATCGATCCCTATCCACTCTATCATAACCATGAAGGAATTTAAAGACTGTCACCATATCCCCCCTTACTCTTCTAGCTTCGAGTGATGGCAAGTCTAATTCCCTCAGCCTCTCATCATAACCGAGATTGCGTATTTCTGGCACCAGTTTCGTGGCATGTCTTTGAACTTTTTCAAGCTTAGCTATGTGCTTTTTCAAGTGCGGATTCCAAAAGGGGGCTGCATATTCGAGTTTTGGCCTCACATAGGTTACATAAATATTTCTGAACATTTCCTTGTCCATGTGCCTGAAGGCTACCCTTACATTTGATAAGAATGCATATGCTGCCCTTACTACGCCATTTATATGTATTTCTGGAGACAAATCTGCCAGTATGTTTACTCTTAGATCTCTCTCATTTTCTGTCTCTTGAAGTTGTACTCCAGCCACCGAGTAGTCAAGCTTGGGCCTTCTTGCACTTGTACCCATTCTCATTACCTTACATTTTGAGGTATTGAATTTCATTAGCCACTTTTCTGACCACTCATGCAGATTATTTAGATCCTCCTGAAGTTCTCTACCATTTTTCTCGTTTCTTACTTTCTTCACAATCTTTGCATCATCTGCAAACATATTCATGAATGAATTTACAGACTCTGGTAGGTCATTTACATATACAAGGAACAAAAGTGGCCCTAAAACTGAACCTTGTGGAACTCCACTACTAACTCTTCTCCATTCAGACACTGAGTGTCTTACTCTAACCCTCTGTTCCCTTCCTTCTAAGTAAGTTTTTATCCATTCCAAGACATTTCCACCTATTCTAGCCATTGCTTGCAGCTTCCTAATAAGTCTCCCATGTGGAACAGTGTCAAACGCTTTCTGGAAGTCTAGGAATATGCAATCTGCCCAGCCCTCTCTTTCCTGTAAGATTTGGCTTACCTCGTCATAAAATTCTAATAAGTTTGTTACTGTTGATCTACCTTCTCTGAAGCCATGTTGCCTCACTGACAAAAAGTTGAAGGATTCCAAGTGAAGAGAGATATGTTTCCTTAGTAGTTTCTCCATAACTTTGCAAACTATGCTGGTCAAGGAAACTGGTCTATAGTTCAGAGCCGTATCCCTCCTTCCCTTTTTGAAGATAGGTATCACATTTGCTTGTTTCCAGCATCTTGGAATCTCCCCCGACTCCAGTGACTCCTTAAATATGATACTTAGTGCCACTGATATTGTGTTTGCGCATTTTTTAAGCACATGAGGGGATATGTCATCAGGACCTGTAGCTTTATGAACATCTAAATCCATCAGCGCTTTGCATACCTCTGTGGCTGTAAGGTTGATGTTCTCTAATACCGGCCCTTGAGCTTCTATCACTGCAATCTGAGGGGGTGGGGTATTTTCTACTGTAAATACTGACTGAAACTCCTTGTTCAATTCATTGCAGATCTCTTCGTCCGTCTCAGTGATGCTTCCATCCGCTCTCTTTAGCCTTAAAACCTGTTCTTTTACCTTCAGTTTTCCTCTGATAAAGCTGTGGAAAAGCTTGGGATTTTCTTTAGCCTTCCTGGTGATGTCCCTCTCATAATCTCTCTCTGCCTCTCTCCTTTTACTTAGGTAGTCATTTCTTGCTCTTTTGTAGGTTTGCCAGGCATTTATGTTTTTTCTCCTCCTATACCTTTTCCAGCATTTGTCTCTCCACTCCTTAGCTCTTTTACACCCATTATCGAACCATTTCTCTCTGGCATGAATTACACCTTCTTTGGTGACAGGTATGCAGCAATCTACTACACGTGTGTGTGTGTGTGTGATTACCTAATTGTGATTACCTAATTGTGTTTACGGGAAAGAGCCCAAAGCTCGTATCTTCCCGTCTCCTGATCGCTTCCATTTTAGACTTAGTGATACTTATCGTACCTGTCCTTAAAACTATGGATTGAGATAGCATTAACTACCTCCTCGCTTAGCGAATTCCAATTATCAACTACTCTTACACTGAAAAAGTATTTCCTTACATCCTGCGCGCGTGTGTGTGTGTGTGTGTGTGTATGTGTGTGTGTGTGTGATTACCTAATGTGCTTACGGGAAAGAGCCCACAACTCGTATCTTCCAGTCTCCTGATCGGTTCCATTTTGTACTTAGTGATACTTATCATACATATCCCTAAAACTATGGATTGAATTAGCATTAACTACCTCCTCGCTTAGCCAATTCCAATTATCAACTACTCTTACACTAAAAAAAGGTACTTTTTTACATCCTGCAAAGAAGTGTTCTTACGAGGCTTCAAACTATGACCTCTAGTTACATCCTGCAAAGAAGTTTTCTTACGAGGCTTCAAACTATGACCTCTAGTTCTAGAGCCAGCCATATTAAAATGTCGATCCCTATCCACTCTATCATAACCATGAAGGAATTTAAAGACTGTCACCATATCCCCCCTCACTCTTCTAGCTTCGAGAGATGGTAAGTCTAATTCCCTCAGCCTCTCATCATAACTGAGATTGCGTATATCTGGGACCTGTTTCGTGGCATGTCTTTGATTTTTTTCAAGCTTAGCTACGTGCTTTTTCAAGTGCGGATTCCAAAAGGGAGTTGCATATTCAAGTTTTGGCCTTACATAGGTTACATAAATATTTCTGAACATTTCCTTGTCCATGTGCCTGAAGGCTATCCTTACATTTGATAAGAAAGCATATGCTGCTCTTGCTATGCCATTTATATGTATTTCTGGAGACAAATCTGCCAGTATGTTTACTCCTAGATCTCTCTCATTCTCTGTCTCCTGAAGTTGTACTCCTGCCACCAAGTAGTCAAGCTTGGGCCTTCTTGCACTTGTACCCAGTCTCATTACCTTACATTTTGAAGTATTGAATTTCATTAGCCACTTTTCTGACCACTTATGCAAACTATTTAGATCCTCCTGAAGTTCTCTACCATTGTTCTCGTTTCTTGCTTTCTTCACAATCTTTGCATCATCTACAAACATATTTATGAATGAATTTACAGACTCTGGTAGGCCTTTACATATGCAAGGAACAAAAGTGGCCCTAAAACTGAACCTTGTGGAACTCCACTACTAACTCTTCTCCATTTAGACACTGAGTGTCTTACTCTAACCCTCTGTTCCCTTCCTTCTAAGTAAGTTTTTATCCATTCCAAGACATTTCCACCTATTCTACCCATTGCTTGCAGCTTCTTATTAAGTCTCCCATGTGGAACAGTGTCAAATGCTTTATGGAAGTCTAGGAATATGCAATCTGCCCAGCCCTCTCTTTCCTGTAAGATTCGGCTTACCTCATCATAAAATTTTAATAATTTTGTTGCTGTGGATTCCAAGTGAAGAGAGATATGTTTCCTTAGTAGTTTCTCCATAACTTTGCAAACTATGCTGGTCAATGAAACTGGTCTATAGTTTAGAGGCGTATCCCTCTTTCCCTTTTTGAAGATAGGTATCACGTTCATTTGTTTCCAGCATCTTGGAATCTCCCCCGACTCCAGTGACTTTAAAATATGATACTTATTGCCACTGATATTGAGTTTGCGCATTTATGAAGTACATGAGGGGATATATCATCAGGACCTGTAGCTTTCTGGACGTCAAACTCCATCAGCCCTTTGCATACCTCTGTGGCTGAAAAGTTTATTGTTTTCTAATACCGGCCCATGAGCTTCTATATCTGCTATCTGAGTGTGTGTGTGTGTGTGTGTGTGTGTGTGTGTGTGTGTGTGTGTGTGTGTGTGTATAAACGCATTAACATATGTGAAAACATAAAACATACTTTGCCCATGGCTGGGATTCAAACCTATGGCACATAATTATTATGCCAAGGTGCTACCAACTACAACACTGAAGGTCAAAAGAAAAAACTAACCGAACAACTACGCCATTCGTAACCTGAATTGTTCGTAAGTGGACATTTTGTATGTATAGTACTGTGTTGGGTGTGCAAACATCCCTACATAATGTATGGAACATAATAAAATTGCATTAGAACATAATACATATATTTTCTTATCCTAAAGATATATAAAGCAAGTTTGTGCGTTTCTTGAAACGTTGGAGCCATCCATAATTTGTTGCATAATAATAGTAGACGGTATAGGCACTGCACTTTTCACATGTTCATATCTCTGGATGTTTGTAAGTCGAGGAGCATCTGTATTTCAAATAACCATCCAATTTCTCCATTGGGAATAATATGTTTCAGACTTCTATATTTATCATATTAGTCTCTCTGATAAGTTTCGATACCCCTATCTATTTCTCTTTCTTTTTCTTGATATATATAGGGGTGGCCAGGCCTGATGAGGGCAATTTCCTTTGCCCACTCGGGTGTCACATAAAAAAAGTTCATAGCAAAACTGGAATATAAATGATTATCAAGATTAACCTTGGGAAAATCTACGCAAACATATATTAAGTATATTTCAAGAACCATGCATTTTCCCAACTAAGAACAGACTTCTCAAATATATTGCGTTTATCCCTTGAGGCTACATGGGAGTTCACTGAGACGCCCTTTTGAGTCAATTTTGGGGTGAAAACTAGAATCTTAAAAGAGTTTACTTGAGGATAAAATTCTCAAACAGAATGAATAGAGCCTTAGATTAGAGTCTTATAGTATCTTGTCTCAAAAGCCAGTTGAAGCGGAACAGCCAATTAAAAGAAGAGGTCGATTTTTATTTTTCAAGAACAACAATACTCGTATCCAATCTCATAACTTGTCAGTCACAGCTATAAAAGTGATATAGCTTCCGTTCTCTCTCTCCTCTCTCTCTCTCTCTCTCTCTCTCTCTCTCTCTCTCTCTCTCTCTCTCTCTCTCTCTCTCTCTCTCTCTCTCCTCTAGTAGTTATGTAAGGCCTGACAGCTTCTCGTTGAGTCCAATCCCAATAAGGATAAGGAGAATTTAAATATTCTAGTTTAAGGTTTTATTAATATCCAACTAGTGATTCTTTTCTCGAATTGACGAGATTGAAGTGTAATTACCTTATCGTAATTCCCTGATTGTGCTTACGGGAAAGAGATCCACGCTCGTATCTTCCCGTTTTCCTGATCGGTTCCATTTTGTAATAAGTGATACTTATCATACTTGCCCTTAAAACTATGGATTGAGTTATCATTAACTACCTTCTCGCTTAACGAATTCCAATTATTAACTACTCTTACATTAAAAAAAAAAAAAGTACTTCCATACATCCTGCAAAGAAGTTTTCTAACGAAGATTCAAACTATGACCTCTAGTTCTAGTGCTAGCCATATCAAAATATCGATCCCTATGCACTCTGTCATAACCATGAAGGAATTTAAAAACTGTCACCATAGCCCCCCTATGCCATTTAGCTTCGAGTGATGGCAAGTCTAATTCCCTCAGCCTCTCCTCTTCACTGAGATTGTGTATTTCTAGCACCAGTTTCGTGGCACGTCTTTTAACTTTTTCCAGCTTAACTACATGTTTTCTATAACAGATGATACAGGAGTGCTTCTTTTGTTTCATTGTAGGCGAAAAAGTAAATTCCCTCAAGAAAGGTGAGTGAAGTTCAGGTGACGAAACTTTCGTTGTGCTTTTTTTAATTTTTTTTTTATTGGAGTATTAAGGATAATTGGGAAATTAAGGATAAAGGAGGAGTTTTAACAATAGCAATAATATATACATCTTAAAAAATTGAATATATAATGCCGTTACAACTGATCAAATTTATTATTATTAGCAATCAAATTATAATTAAACAGAGAATCCTTAGCGACTACAATGACTTCAATTTAGGTACACAAATCGGTAAACCCTTATTAAAAATGTAGCCTCATTACGGCTACTCCTATGATAGTTGGAGGACCTCCATGCACACGAAGGAAAGAATAGAAAGGGCTGGAGAGAGACAAAAAAAGCGGATAACAAGAAAACGATAAATAATATGAGTGCCATGTTACTCTGTTTGAGTATTGTTATTGTCACTATTATTTTCCCTTTATGTATAATTGCGATAAGTTTATAGAGTGGTATATTTTTACGTGTATAACATCAAATGTTTATACACACACACACACACACAATATATATATATATATATATATATATATATATATATATATATATATATATATATATATATATATATATATATATATATATATATATATATATATATTGTTCGTTTGTTTGTTTGTTCCGGTTTTATGTCGCGGGCTCTTTTTTCTACCAAGGGTAGGACGGTTGCCTTCTTGCGAAGGACTTGTTTTGGCAGATATAATCGTTACCCTGAGGAACCTCAGACCGTGACGGGGTGCGAACCCTCGACCTGACGCCTCCATGTCGCGGATGCTACCGCTTGAGCCACGGTGACTACACACACACACACAGGTTTTAAGGCTAAAGAGAGCGGATGGAAGCATCACTGAGATGGATGAAGAGATCTGCAAAGAATTGAACAAGGAGTTTCAGTCAGTATTTACAGTAGAAAATACCCCACCCCCTCAGATTGCAGTGATAGAAGCTCAAGGGCCGGTATTAGAGAACATCAACCTTACAGCCACAGAGGTATGCAAAGCGCTGATGGATTTAGATGTTCATAAAGCTACAGGTCCTGATGACATATCCCCTCATATGCTTAAAAAATGCGCAAACACAATATCAGTGGCACTAAGTATCATATTTAAGGAGTCACTGGAGTCGGGGGAGATTCCAAGATGCTGGAAACAAGCAAATGTGATACCTATCTTCAAAAAGGGAAGGAGGGATACGGCTCTGAACTATAGACCAGTTTCCTTGACCAGCATAGTTTGCAAAGTTATGGAGAAACTACTAAGGAAACATATCTCTCTTCACTTGGAATCCTTCAACTTTTTGTCAGTGAGGCAACATGGCTTCAGAGAAGGTAGATCAACAGTAACAAACTTATTAGAATTTTATGATGAGGTAAGCTGAATCTTACAGGAAAGAGAGGGCTGGGCAGATTGCATATTCCTAGACTTCCAGAAAGCGTTTGACACTGTTCCACATGGGAGACTTATTAGGAAGCTGCAATCAATGGCTAGAATAGGTGGAAATGTTTTGGAATGGATAAAAACTTACTTAGAAGGAAGGGAACAGAGGGTTAGAGTAAGACACTCAGTGTCTGAATGGAGAAGAGTTAGTAGTGGAGTTCCACAGGGTTCAGTTTTAGGGCCACTTTTGTTCCTTGTATATGTAAATGACCTACCAGAGTCTGTAAATTCATTCATGAATATGTTTGCAGATGATGCAAAGATTGTGAAGAAAGTAAAAAACGAGAACAATGGTAGAGAACTTCAGGAGGATCTAAATAATCTGCATGAGTGGTCAGAAAAGTGGCTAATGAAATTCAATACTTCAAAATGTAAGGTAATGAAAATGGGTACAAGTGCAAGAAGGCCCAAGCTTGACTACTCGGTGGCTGGAGTACAACTTCAAGAGACAGAAAATGAGAGAGATCTAGGAGTAAACATACTGGCAGATTTGTCTCCAGAAATACATATAAATGGCATAGTAAGGGCAGCATATGCATTCTTATCAAATGTAAGGGTAGCCTTCAGGCACATGGACAGGGAAATGTTCAGAAATATTTATGTAACCTATGTGAGGCCAAATCTCGAATATGCAGCCCCCTTTTGGAATCCGCACTTGAAAAAGCACATAGCTAAGCTTGAAAAAGTTTCAAGACATGCCACGAAACTGGTGCCAGAAATACGCAATCTCAGTTATGATGAGAGGCTGAGGGAATTAGACTTACCATCACTCGAAGCTAGAAGAGTGAGGGGGGATATGGTGACAGTCTTTAAATTCCTTCATGGTTATGATAGAGTGGATAGGGATCGATATTTTGATATGGCTGGCTCTAGAACTAGAGGTCATGGTTTGAAGCTTTGTAAGAAAACTTGTTTGCAGGATGTAAGGAAATACTTTTTCAGTGTAAGAGTAGTTGATAATTGGAATTGGCTAAGCGAGGAGGTAGTTAATGGTATCTCAATCCATAGTTTAAAGGAGAGGTATGATAAGTATCACTAAGTCTAAAATGGAACCGATGAGGAGACGGGAAGATACGAGCTTTGGGCTCTTTCCCGTAAACACAATTAGGTAATCACACTAAGTATAAAATGGAACCGATCAGGAGACGGAAAGATACGAGCTTTGGGATCTTTCCCGTAAACACAATTAGGTAATCACACACAATAAAGAGACCGTAATCGAAAAAATGAAAGACGCTGTGATGGAAAGGGCAAACCCACTCATCAGACAGGCACTTGATAAGGAGAAGACAGTGGTAATCTCAGGCATAAGCGAATCCCAGGAGCCAACATGGCAGGGGAGACTTGAAGAAAACAAAGCTAGGGTTGTAGACCTGATAAGAAAGCTTGGAGTAGTTTGTGGTCCTGAGGATATTGTAAACATACACCAACTAGGTAAATATTCGAGGGAAGGAAAGCCGAGACCAACAAAAGTAACCTTTGAGAGAGGGGAAACATGTAGGGAAATATTGTTGAGAAAAAAAGTCTAAAAGACCTTCAAGAATTCAAAGAAGTGTTCATTAGACAATACAGAACACAGGAAGAGATGGGAAAGATCAAAAACTTGTTGCAAGAGGCAGGAAGGTTAAATGATGAAAGAAATGAAGAACAGAAGAAATATTTTCGTTACTGTGTGTTGTTGATGGAGTATATCATTGAAGATATTCTTCCTGAGAGTAGAGGCACTGAGGACATGAGGAGGAACTATCCAAAAGGAGATTACATCAAAATGAATGAGCTTTTTGCAGTTATTGACTGGAGAACCTTATTTTACAACAAATCTGTACAAGAAATGTATGACATCTTTTGTGAGAAATATTGGAAGATAGTAGATTGCTGCATACCTGTCACCAAAGTAGGTGTAATTCATGCCAGAGAGAAATGGTTCGATAATGGGTGTAAAAGAGCTAAGGAGTGGAGAGATAAATGCTGGAAAAGGTATAAGAGGAGAAAAAACATAAATGCCTGGCAAACCTACAAAAGAGCAAGAAATGACTACCTAAGTAAAAGGAGAGAGGCAGAGAGAGACTATGAGAGGGACATCACCAGGAAGGCTAAAGAAAATCCCAAGCTTTTCCACAGTTTTATCAGAGGAAAACTGAAGGTAAACAAACAGGTTTTAAGGCTAAAGAGAGCGGATGGAAGCATCACTGAGACGGATGAAGAGATCTGCAAAGAATTGAACAAGGAGTTTCAGTCAGTATTTACAGTAGAAAATACCCCACCCCCTCAGATTGCAGTGATAGAAGCTCAAGGGCCGGTATTAGAGAACATCAACTTTACAGCCACAGAGGTATGTAAAGCGCTGATGGATTTAGATGTTCATAAAGCTACAGGTCCTGATGACATATCCCCTCATGTGCTTAAAAAATGCGCAAACACAATATCAGTGGCACTAAGTATCATATTTAAAAAGTCACTGGAGTCAGGTGAGATTCCAAGATGCTGGAAACAAGCAAATGTGATACCTATCTTCAAAAAGGGAAGGAGGGATACGGCTCTGATCTATAGACCATTTTCCTTGACCAGCATAGTTTGCAAAGTTATGGAGAAACTACTAAGGAAACATATCTCTCTTCACTTGGAATCCTTCAACTTTTTGTCAGTGAGGCAACATGGCTTCAGAGAAGGTAGATCAACAGTAACAAACTTATTAGAATTCTATGATGAGGTAAGCTGAATCTTACAGGAAAGAGAGGGCTGGGCAGATTGCATATTCCTAGACTTCCAGAAAGCGTTTGACACTGTTCCACATGGGAGACTAATTAGGAACTTTAAGCAATGGCTAGAATAGGTGGAAATGTTTTGGGATGGATAAAAACTTACTTAGAAGGAAGGGAACAGAGGGTTAGAGTAAGACACTCAGTGTCTAAATGGAGAAGAGTTAGTAGTGGAGTTCCACAGGGTTCAGTTTTAGGGCCACTTTTGTTTCTTGTATATGTAAATGACCTACCAGAGTCTGTAAATTCATTCATGAATATGTTTGCAGATGATGCAATGATTGTGAAGAAAGTAAAAAACGAGAACAATGGTAGAGAACTTCAGGAGGATCTAAATAATCTGCATGAGTGGTCAGAAAAGTGGCTAATGAAATTCAATACTTCAAAATGTAAGGTAATGAAAATGGGTACAAGTGCAAGAAGGCCCAAGCTTGACTACTCGGTGGCTGGAGTACAACTTCAAGAGACAGAAAATGAGAGAGATCTAGGAGTAAACATACTGGCAGATTTGTGTCCAGAAATACATATAAATGGCATAGTAAGGGCAGCATATGCATTCTTATCAAATGTAAGGGTAGCCTTCAGGCACATGGACAAGGAAATGTTCAGAAATATTTATGTAACCTATGTGAGGCCAAAACTCGAATATGCAGCCCCCTTTTGGAATCCGCACTTGAAAAAGCACATAGCTAAGCTTGAAAAAAATCAAAGACATGCCACGAAACTGATGCCAGAAATACGCAATCTCAGTTATGATGAGAGGCTGAGGGAATTAGACTTACCATCACTCGAAGCTAGAAGAGTGAGGGGGGATATGGTGACAGTCTTTAAATTCCTTCATGGTTATGATAGAGTGGATAGGGATGGATATTTTGATATGGCTGGCTCTAGAACTAGAGGTCATAGTTTGAAGCTTGGTAAGAAAACTTCTTCGCAGGATGTAAGGAAATACTTTTTCAGTGTAAGAGTAGCTGATAATTGGAATTGGCTAAGCGAGGAGGTAGTTAATGCTATCTCAATCCATAGTTTTAAGGACAGGTATGATAAGTATCACTAAGTTTAAAATGGAAGCGATCAGGAGACGGGAAGATACGAGCTTTGGGCTCTTTCCAGTAAAGACAATTAGGTAATCACACGCACACACACACACACACACACACACACACACACACACACACACACACACACACACACACAAAACTTGTTGCAAGAGGCAAGAAGGTTAAATGATAAAAGAAATGAAGAAGAGAAGAAAAATTTTCATTACAGAGTTCTTCCAGAAAAAGGGGAAATAAAGAAGATAATGACAGAAGATCAGGGGATGGGGCCTCATTAAGATTGTTATACACAAATGCTGATGGATTAGCTGGTAAGGCAGTAGAATTAAAAGATAGGATTCACAACAGTAAGGCAGATATAGTAGCAATTACAGAGACTAAGTTGAGTGAGGACATAAACAGTGTCACAGTTTTTCCTAAGGGTTTCAGAATACTAAGGGTTGAAAGATCTGAGAGGACTGGTGGAGGGATAGCACTGCTCATAAGTGAAAGGATTCAAGTTGAAGAAATAAACTTGGCTATAGAAAGTGAGTTCAAGGAATTTCTTGTTGCTCGCATAAATACTGGGTCAGAGAGCATTATAATAACTGTTGTATACAACCCACCAAGGAACCAAAATAGGCTTGAAGTTTATGAGGAAAGTCATATAGGTACTATTGAAGTCATAAACTCAGTTGTTAACATGGCACGGGAAAAAAAATGTAGGATTTTGATTATGGGAGACTTTAATCATAAAGAGATAGATTGGATAAATCTTGACCCACACAGTGGTGAGGACTCATTCGAGGCAAGATTCCTAGATTGCGTACAAGGGAATTTCCTACACCAACATGTAATGGAACCAACAAGGGCCAGGGGTGGGGATGAGCCATCACTACTTGATCTAGTGTTCACAGATAATGTGGTGGATATTGAAAAAATTGAGTATGAACCACCAGTTGGAAAGAGTGAACACTGTGTGTTGTTGATGGAGTATATCATTGAAGATATTCTTCCTGAGAGTAGAGGCACTGAGGACATGAGGAGGAACTATCCGAAAGGAGATTACATCAAAATGAATGAGCTTTTTGCAGTTATTGACTGGAGAACCTTATTTTACAACAAATCTGTACAAGAAATGTATGACATCTTTTGTGAGAAATATGGGAAGATAGTAGATTGCTGCATACCTGTCACCAAAGTAGGTGTAATTCATGCCAGAGAGAAATGGTTCGATAATGGGTGTAAAAGAGCTAAGGAGTGGAGAGACAAATGCTGGAAAAGGTATAGGAGGAGAAAAAACATAAATGCCTGGCAAACCTACAAAAGAGCAAGAAATGACTACCTAAGTAAAAGGAGAGAGGCAGAGAGAGATTATGAGAGGGACATCACCAGGAAGGCTAAAGAAAATCCCAAGCTTTTCCACAGCTTTATCAGAGGAAAACTGAAGGTAAAAGAACAGGTTTTAAGGCTAAAGAGAGCGGATGGAAGCATCAATGAGACGGATGAAGAGATCTGCAAAGAATTGAACAAGGAGTTTCAGTCAGTATTTACAGTAGAAAATACCCCACCCCCTCAGATTGCAGTGATAGAAGCTCAAGGGCCGGCATTAGAGAACATCAACCTTACAGCCACAGAGGTATGCAAAGCGCTGATGGATTTAGATGTTCATAAAGCTACAGGTCCCGATGACATATCCCCTCATGTGCTTAAAAAATGCGCAAACACAATATCAGTGGCACTATGTATCATATTTAAGGAGTCACTGGAGTCGGGGGAGATTCCAAGATGCTGGAAACAAGCAAATATGATACCTATCTTCAAAAAGGGAAGGAGGGATACGGCTCTGAACTATAGACCAGTTTCCTTGACCAGCATAGTTTGCAAAGTTATGGAGAAACTACTAAGGAAACATATCTCTCTTCACTTGGAATCCTTCAACTTTTTGTCAGTGAGGCAACATGGCTTCAGAGAAGGTAGATCAACAGTAACAAATTTATTAGAATTTTATGATGAGGTAAGCCAAATCTTATAGGAAAGAGAGGGCTGGGCAGATTGCATATTCCTAGACTTCCAGAAAGCGTTTGACACTGTTCCACATGGGAGACTTATTAGGAAGCTGCAAGCAATGGCTAGAATAGGTGGAAATGTTTTGGAATGGATAAAAACTTATTTAGAAGGAAGGGAACAGAGGGTTAGAGTAAGACACTCAGTGTCTGAATGGAGAAGAGTTAGTAGTGGAGTTCCACAGGGTTCAGTTTTAGGGCCACTTTTGTTCCTTGTATATGTAAATGACCTACCAGAGTCTGTAAATTCATTCATGAAAATGTTTGCAGATGATGCAAAGATTGTGAAGAAAGTAAGAAACGAGAACAATGGTAGAGAACTTCAGGAGGATCTAAATAATCTGCATGAGTGGTCAGAAAAGTGGCTAATGAAATTCAATACTTCAAAATGTAAGGTAATGAGAATGGGTACAAGTGCAAGAAGGCCCAAGCTTGACTACTCGGTGGCTGGAGTACAACTTCAAGAGACAGAAAATGAGAGAGATCTAGGAGTAAACATACTGGCAGATTTGTGTCCAGAAATACATATAAATGGCATAGTAAGGGCAGCATATGCATTCTTATCAATTGTAAGGGTAGCCTTCAGGCACATGGACAAGGAAATGTTCAGAAATATTTATGTAACCTATGTGAGGCCAAAACTCGAATATGCAGCCCCCTTTTGGAATCCGCACTTGAAAAAGCACATAGCTAAGCTTGAAAAAGTTCAAAGACATGCCACGAAACTGGTGCCAGAAATACGCAATCTCAGTTATGATGAGAGGCTGAGGGAATTAGACTTACCATCACTCGAAGCTAGAAGAGTGAGGAGGGATATGGTGACAGTCTTTAAATTCCTTCATGGTTATGATAGAGTGGATAGGGATGGATATTTTGATATGGCTGGCTCTAGAACTAGAGGTCATAGTTTGAAGCTTGGTAAGAAAACTTCTTCGCAGGATGTAAGGAAATACTTTTTCAGTGTAAGAGTAGTTGATAATTGGAATTGGCTAAGCGAGGAGGTAGTTAATGCTATCTCAATCCATAGTTTTAAGGACAGGTATGATAAGTATCACTAAGTATAAAATGGAACCGATGAGGAGACGGGAAGATACGAGCTTTGGGCTCTTTCCCGTAAACACAATTAGGTAATCACAATTAGGTAATCACACACACACACACACACACACACACACACACATATATATATATATATATATATATATATATATATATATATATATATATATATATATATATATATATATATATATATATATATATATATATATATATATATATATATATATATATATATATATATATATATATATATATATATATATATATATATATATATATATATATATATATATATATATCACTGGAGTATGGCACGATCTTAACGTATTTGTTAAAAATTAAGTTATGCAGATGATGCCCTGTTCTCCAGAGAGTCAAGACGCCTGGATAATATTTTCTCCATTTAATATTGTATTTGTTATTAACTCAGTATTATGATGTTATTATTCTTGTTTACAGTAGATGGCATAGATTGCTAGCATATCTTAGAGTGGATCAGTCCCTGACTAGGCACATGTAATTTTTAGATGATTACGTCTATGACTGAGCCAAAAGGCAGGTGTTTTATATGGAATTAAGGCGCATGTTAGGTAATCTAACCTATCCTAATTCAAAAGCAAACTGTAAATTTTGTATTCAAAATTCCTCGTAAGGTTCCTAACTGGGATAAGGTTAAACGCAGATGCTTCATTTAGGTTGAAATACATCAGTTGCCTATTTTAGGATTGATCCTCTATAATTTTTCCTTATGCTTAATAAAATCACACACATATGATTTTAATTTCTGTTTAACTCTTCGTGAAACGAGTGCATGTGGCGCGAATCAAGGTAAAAAAAAAGTCACAGAAATAAATATAGTGTAACGTAACCTATGAATTTTTGCCAGTGACTTTTCTTTCCTGTGACTTTTTTTATCTGCCACGCACGTGGCACAGCGCACATGTAAATAAGTTTTTTTACTCTCTTTTTGTGGTTTACGAATTACGTGTCACATTTAATCCCCATTTAAGGGTGAACACAAACGACTTGAAGCCGTGTAATTAAGATTGGATGCCCTTCCTACTGCTCCGCCGCGGGCTCGAACATAGGCCCGTCACCTCCCGATTCGATACAAATTAAGAAACTCGATATAGGAAAATTGTTTGTACTGTGCGTATGGAAGTAGTTGTAAACATGTAGAAAATGCGTCATCGTTACGTTCACTCTGCAAATGTTGAAATACTTTATCAGTTTTTAATTATATTTGCATAACTTGTCCTAATATTTCCCTTTAACGTATTTTTCATATAGTACTTCAAGTTCTCTTCATGAGGTTTATACCAATAATTTAAAGGTCTCCTGCCTTGTTGTTTAAAGTTGAGAGAAAGAACGCCTCTTAAAAATAACTTGAAATTATTTTATTTAGAAAGTTACCGTGGCAACGGTAGTGCCCGAATCTGAGCCTCAGGCGGCAGGCTGAGGGCTTGCGCTTCGCCATGGTCGGAGGTTAACGATTACATCTGCAAAAACAAGTAGGCAACAGGTCTAGCCATTGGTAAACAAGGGAGTCCGTGACGTAAAAGCTTCTTTATTTTTGTTTAGAAATGCTCCATTAACAATGTGTAATGCACTTGAGTACACATAATGACTGCGAATTTTTGAACAGAGGCTGGCGAAGCTCCGTGGCCTGTACACCCCGAAATAAATTGTAATAACTATTGAATCACTTATTGGACAAGAATATTACAAATGTTCTAAAACCATTATCGGACAATGTAACAGATATGTTCAATAGTCTATGTGGGGGAGCAAACCTTGGGATTATAGAATTCACCCAATGATTGTAAGTGTTTGTGGTGACGGTGGAAAGTAAAAATATTGTAAAGGAATCGTGAGTGTCAAATATCAATGGGCTTTGACCTGTGTAGTGTACTAATTTCGTTATTTTGATGAATCCAGGTCAAAAAGTCACATGAAACAAGTCTAATAACATCCTCCACGGAAAAAATTATGTCAGCTTATTAAAAAGATTCTATAAATATTCCCAGGCATTTAGTGACGAATTTTGCATTACATTTTTGTCTTGTGTATTATCAGTTTAAAAATATATTTGCAGGTCAGTTTTCACGACGGATTTTCGATGTTTTCTAATAACTTAAAATATATGGTGGACAGCTTTTGAGCGAAGAGCTAAAGAACATAAGAATAGAGGACACTGCAACATGCCTACTGGCACACACGAGGCAGCTCCATGATGACAAGTAGTGCTAGAAAAAGTGAGTTTGTCAACAAATTGCAAGTAAAGAGAGGGATGAAAATATTGGGTGCAGCTGCTACGTCATCAGGCATTTGAATAGTGCCTGAAGAGGTAAAAATGTGTGTGGCCACTGAAAAAAAAAGTAAAAAAAATCGTAAAGATAGTTTTTGCTTTCCGGGAAAGATAGTTATGGCTTGCTTTAATTCGTAATTATTGTAAGATTTGAGTACCTGCACGGAAGTACGATCAGTATTATTACCCATGCACTTATAATAATACGAGTACTGTAGTCAAAAGGACTCCAATTTGCTCCTTTATTGTTCTTCCAACCGCTAAAGTAGTTTTAGCCACTCAGACAAGAAATGGTTGAAAATTTGCAAAGCCGTAGAATTTTTAAGAAATATGGTCAGGGTACGTAAACTACAGTAAGGGGGGGGGGTTAATGTCAATTTACCATCAGACTCTAATGAAAACCAAATAAATAATGCCTGGAGTACCAGAAGAGGGTCTGATAGGTTTGCTAAAGTGAGGGTAAATTGAATTGCTAATATTAAATAATTTTATGAAAGAAGTTTGAGGTGAAATTATATAAATAATATTATGAAAGTTGATGATCCAAATGGTGATGATGATGTTACAGTTATAGTAAGATTTTTAACCAAAGGACTTTTTTTTTTTTTTTTATGATTATGACACCAGGACGGGCAAAAAAAAAAAAAAAAATCTACCCTCATCAGGCCTGGGTACGAAGAAAACTTAGAGAGAACCAGAGATCGGGAGTGTATTGTGACTTGTCAGATGTGAAGGGATAATAAGACATGTGCAACGAATATCCAAGAATATTCGGTGTTGATGTAGGCATAGAAAGAGAACCGTAACTGAAGGAAGACTTAACATCGAACTGTCCTGGACAGTCTTATTTAAGTCCAATAGCCCTTTCAGGTGTAGTATTGCAACGGGCAGTTGGTGCCTTGGGCCAACCTACTTACGGCTTATGGAAATATGTTTTGACTAGACTAGTATGTTGATCAATCTTTGTGCCGCTCCTAAAGTGAAATTATCAAGTGAATGATGAAAAATTAGAGAATTATTGTTCAAAACTTGTGCAAAATCAACAGGGATAAGAGGTGTAAATTGGTTCAAGCAATAAAAATGTGTATTTTAAGAAGGAGAATGATGAATTTCCATCTGATTAATCATAGAGAGAGATTTGTAAAAAAAATTTAAAGCAGCTGGTCAGAGTAAAAAAAATTTCAACATGTCTCACGCGACGTTTGCTGAAGCTACAAAGTTGAGATGCATACAGTATAGTATATATAAATAGCTATGGAATCAGGTTATGATTTAAATAAAAATATTTAAATCAGTTTCAATTAGAGTAAAACATCATGATTTAAATCAGAAAGTTTCTTTTGCAAAATATAGTAATATATCTAATTAACTTTATAAATATACAACTACACCATTCATTCTAAATGAAATGAATGTAATTCTACTCCTTGGTAGTGATTAGCAATTAGATGCAGGTACTTTGTTACTTCCCCCTGAGAGGGGGTGTAAGTATAATTCCTCTGTATTCTCCTGCGTGTCGTAAAAGTCTACTAAAAGGGGCTAGGCGAGGGAACTAAAATTTCCTCTGTATGTGTAATCACTGCAAAGGATCAGGATATTTTATTTCTTGTCAGCCACCCTTCTAATAAGGGTCATATGGCTCTTGTATATAGAGACTTCTTTAGTAGCTAAATAGTTTAACATTTCGAATATGCTTTGATAAAAATTAGGTTTTCAGTTTTATATCAGTTTTTAGGAGTAATAAAGGTACAAACACAAGACCAAGATATGGATATTTTGAGCAAAGAATAAACATTGCTTTGCCACCTTCCCACTCTCTAGCAAATGTAACAGAGTAAATTTATCAAAGTATATCTCTGACTCCCAAGCATAGATACGTTGCAGAACAGAATGTTTGTGCGTGCCCTCCATATTTTCTTCCAACTTTCATGTCATTCCATGGAAGAAGTGTACAATTTAAAGAGCTTCATTTTGGTAAAAATGTATAATCCGTCTCCTCCTTTGCATGGTGGAAGCATTTTCCAAATGATATGAAAGAAAATTAGATGGATACTCCTAAGCAGTTATATATGGCAGTTGCATCATTAGCAGGTGTTGAGAGGATTATTTTCATCATATCCTTCTTAGAAGTATATGTTTACTTCTGTTATGTTATTTCAAAGGTTAGGAAAAGGTATGAAATCTGGAGACTGCTCATAAGTATTTTTGGTGAGCACATTTTCAATATTTGTTACTTTTGTTTGGTAAATGATGAAAAATGTGAGAATTAAGTATTTTTTACAATATCGTTTTTTTAAGAGAGTATCAGAACTGGAGATTATTCATAAACATTTCATCCTTTCAGTATTAGATTTTTTGAAGAGGGTGAAAATTCTGCAATATGTGTGTACTTATGTTGTACTGTTCAATTTTGTATAGAATTATTTTTTTTACTCTTTTTTTGTGAAATATGCCAAATGCATTTTTATACATAAATACAGTTGTCCCTCATCTTATGGTGTTAATTGGTTCCACCACTTCCCATGTAAAAACTCACATATACTCCAAACCTTTATATAACAGTGTCTGTAATTAACATGCAATCTTTCCACAACTTCCTGCATACTCTGAATTATGCCCAACTTACTGTTCTATTCTTAAACTTTGCCAAATACGATCTAAATATATATATAAAAAGCAGTACTGTAGTTTCTATAATATATTTTTTGTGAGAAAAATATTTTAGAAATTGTTATATAATTCAACATTGTACGGTATATTCAAAACTGTACTAATTAAAACCATGTAAAATGAGGCACAACTGTACATGCCATAAGAACAGTTGTATGTAATAATTGTTATCCTGCTCACTTTTGTGGGAGAATATTGTGGTCTGTGGAATAAAAAAGTCAAGAGTGGTGATTTAGATAAAAAAAAAATCCGATTTAAATTTAGAAAAAACTATTCTCTCCATTTTCTATTTATTTTTTTTTCAACCCTGTATGAAATTGTTTTAATGATCATATATTTCAGTCTCTCGTACAGACACTCCCATATTATAAACGAGTTAGGTTCCAGAAGTCCATTCGTAAGTAGAATTGTTTGTAAGTTGCGGTTAGGTAGAAAAAATTACTGTACAGTACATACATGTGCAGTCCTGTACAGTACTTAGGCTAAAGACGCATAACTACTGCATAAAACTTAAAGTATACAGTCTTATTGATTTTAATACAGTAGTAATAATGTAATAGTATAGTATAGTACAGTAATACAGTACAGTGCTCCCTCGTTTATCGCGGGGGTTCGGTTCCGGGACCAGCCACGATAGGTGAAAAACCGCGAAGTAGGATCACAATATATACATAGGTATTTTACATTTATTTTTACCGTTACTTTATAAATCCTCCCTGCACTGTTAAAAAAAACACTTTACTTTATTAATAACAGCGTGCAAGGATAAATTTACATGAAAGTGATAGGTAAACTTACCATGAATGAGGTGATGATGACGTGTACATACTCATATACCTAGGTATTTTACATTTACTTTTACCTTTACTGTATACACAATCCCTGCCCTGTTAAAAAACCACCCTTTACTTTATTAATAACAGCTTGCAAGCGTAAATTTATATGAACGTGAGAGGTAAACTTACCGTGCATGAGGTGATGATGACTTGTACATACTCCAGAGGAAATTATTCCACAGCCAATGACAGCTTTACGGCTGCTTTTTGCGAGAGAATAACATGGTAATGGGGAGTTGCTGTTGCTTTTTCTTCTTTTGTTGGAAGATGGTCTTGTAAGGAGTAATGGCATTGTCGAGAAGATTACAGAAGGTCACCAAACGAACCATATTATCATCATGTTCCTGCGAAAGTTGTTGGACTGCTTTCACTCATTCATACATGGCTGCCAGACGTTCGAGTGTAAGGCCAGGTTCTTCGACTTTTTCTTGCATTTCCTCTGGTTGTTGTTCTTCCTCTTCGTTGCTTGCTGATTTTGCCATTTCCTCCAAGTCTTCATCAGTCAAAGGCTTCGAGTGGCAGTCGATCAGTTCATTCACGTCTTCGTGAGTCATATCTTTAAAGCCTACTCCTCCTAGAAATGCAACCAACTTCACAGCTTTTGCAACTGCGGAGTTATGGACTTCGTCAGGAGCAAATCCTTTGAAGTCGTGGATGACTTCAGGCCACAATTTCTTCCAGCTGGCATTGATTGTGGCTGGCTTCATCTCTTTGATAGCATTCTGAATATTTTGAAGGCATGTAGTAATCGTGTAGTTACACCAGTAAGTCTTCATTGCGAATTCTTTGTCCGCATCCATGGATTCAACCAGGTTCGCCAGGGCATTTCATGTGTAGAGGGCCTTGAACGAACGAATGACGCCTTGATCCATAGCCTGAATCAGTGATGTTGTATTCGGTGGCAGGAACTCTACTTGAACACCGTCATATTCGAGATCAATTGTGTGGCCACCAGCATTATCCATTAAAAGAAGGACTTTAAATTCAAGCCCTTCTCTGCAAGATAAATTTTGACCTGAGGGATAAAGTATTGGTGAAACCAGTCCGATGTGAGGCTTTTCGTGATCCAGGCCTTAGGGTTATGCATCCAATACACTGGCAGCAGATTCTTATTCTTGTTCTTCAAAGTCCTAGGGTTCTTAGACTTGTAGATAAGCCTGGGCTTTAACATGAAGCCCTCAGCATTCCTGCACACGACGAGGGTAATGCGGTCTTTGTGTGCTGTAAATCCTGGGCTTTAGCTTCTTCCTTGAAGAGAAAAGTGCGAGACGGCATTCTCTTCCAAAATAAGCCAGTCTCATCCATGTTAAAGACTTGCTCCGGAGCATATTCGCCTTCCTGAATAATTTTCTTGAAGTCGTTGTTCATGTAATCTTCAGCTGCAGCTGTATCTGCAGAGGCAGCTTCGCCATGCACCGAAACGCTCTTTAGGTCATAGCGTTTTTGAAATTTGGCGAACCATCCCTTGCTTGCCACAAACGATTGTTTCCTCGGTGGGTTGTCCATATCTTCTTCACTCTCCTCTTCCTCACAGTCGCCACTGTCGTCGTCGGGTTCGTTTGCAGCGAATGTCTCGTACAGTTTCTCCGCCTTTGTTTGTATGATATTGGTGTCTAAGCTGATGTTCTTCTTCCTGCAATCAGCAATCCACCAAAGCAGATTCCATCCGCACTATTATCTTATTGCGGGGTGTTACGACCCTCTTCGCTGTTTTACTAAAAGAAATAGCCGCTGTTTTCCTGATATTTGCCTTGTCCTTTTTTATGTATCGAACAGTAGATTCGTTGATGCCGAAATGGTGGCCAACATCCGCGAACCTTCTTCCTTCCTTCAGCATATTTAACATTTTTACCTTTTCTGGTATGGTCAACATCTTCCTTTGCCGCTTAGGCTTACTACCCACAAGGACACTTGGGAGGCATTGCAGAGGTTGAAAAACGAAAGTCACAAAATCACAAGCACAACATATTAAGATGTACAACGCGAATGGCACACACGTGAGTCAGACTTAACGGGTGAGGCGAGACAATGGAAGATGCTGGGAGAATGAATCTTCAATCAAAAAGCCAATCAGACCCCATGATATAGAACATACAGAAAAACAATTCTGTGATTCCTCTTCTCCCACCCTTTCAGCCAATAGCATCCCATGAACTATCTCACGTAGGTGCAACCCTTTACGTTTTATAAGACGCCAATACAGTGTATGCTATCTTACAATATTTCATATGGTGCAGTACTGTGAATTACATGTTTAAATTTATGATTTTTACTATTTTTTACTGTTTTATTATTCTTAGGCTAGGAAATACATTTTTTATCAGTAAAATAATGAAAATACTGGAAATTTTAATATGTACTAGCTCACGTACGTGCGACCCTTTTTCGTTTTCCAAAACGCCGATACTGGTATCGTATTTGACATGGTGCAATACTGTGAGTTACATGTTTAAATTTATGTTTTTTACTATGTTTTACTGTTTTATTATTCTTAGGCTAGGAAGTACTTTTTTTTTATCAATAAAATAATGAAAATACCGGAAATTTTAATATATGCTAGCTCACGTAGGTGCAACCCTTTCCATTTTCTGAAACGTCGATACCGGTATTGTACTTTCTATGGTGCAGAGTTACATGTTTAAATTTATGTTTTTTACTATTTTATTATTCTTAGGCTGGTAAATACTTTATTTTATCTGTAAAATAATGAAATTTTTTTTCAATAAAGCTATGAAAATACTGAAAATTTTAATATTTTAATATTTTGCATATACCCAGAAAAAAAAAGCTCACCAAAAAAAAGAAAAAACCGTGATGCACTGAATTCGTGATAGGTGAACCGCGATATAGCGAGGGTCCACTGTACATGCATTAATACATGGATAGGTTTTTGCTTGTATCTGTAGATCTTTGTAACTTGGTTGTCCATAAGTAGGGGAGTGTCTGTATAAAGTTTGAAGTCTTTGTAGTGTGTTCAACTTATGGATCAAAAACGTTTCATAGATATACTGTAATGAGTTATACCAGGATGAGGTATATTACCATTGATTAAGGAATTGCAAATAAGGTTATATAATTTCAGTCTCTTGTGAATTGTTTTAATTCTTGAAGAAATTGTTTACATTAAGGAACAGGCAAGTTTCAGAGAGATTATTTTTTCAAACCTTTATGAGATATATTACATAGACAAGATGATTTGATATGCGCTTGGTGGAGGAGTTGTCATATTAATGATAAAAAATGTAGTATCATCTAGTACTAGTGTTATGTTTAAAATGATCACTCCTAGGATGAAGCAATGTGGTGCAAGGTGACATCCTTTATCACATGTAAATAGTTTCTTTGTGTTTTAATTAAGAGAGGTCATGCATATACTAAGGAAAGTCAAATTTTGTTATGTAAATATAAGGAAGTGAGTTATTACAGAGGAGAAAAAGAGACAAGCAATTCAGACAAAGCTCAGCATGATTGTGAAATAACAAAACCCCCGTCTACTTCGAAAGAGAGATGACACAGTACAAAAATATGTGCTTAGATTGAATTTTTCATGTCTTTTCTCCTTGTAAATTTCAGTTAACTTTATCAACATCATCTTCATTGCCTTATTATGATAGTTATTATTATTATTATTATTGTTGTTGTTATTATTATTATTTATTTTTTTCAAGCGACTGCTACTTCCCTCTTTTTTATTTTTCAGAGAAGTGCCTGCTTTCTGTTACATGTGTCACTGCTGCATGTCCAGTTAAGAAAGGAAATATGCCTACTACATATTTTAGATATGAGTATACTGTGCACAGTAAAGTGTTTTTTTTGCTGGTATGGGCATAAGATATCTTTTGTTGCAGTCAGAAATTGAACTATACTTTATAAGGAAGATATTTAAAGGAAATTAAACTCTTGTGGGAAGTCCTGCAAAAACAATGGCTTCCCAGAGTGCAATAAATGTTTTGGAAGTGTGTAGAGTATTGAGAAATGTAGTACGCCCTGTTCTTCACACTGTGTTTTGTTGGGGATGCGAAAGAGATACAACCAAAACTCTTGAAGAATATCTTGTGAACGAAAAGAAAATGTCAAAGCAAAATTTTAAGGATCATTTTAACAAAGCAATGATTGAAATTATTAGGAGCGATCCATCGGGTGATAAATTTGATATCTGTCTTCTTTATGCTTGCATTAGAACAGCTTGCAAGAACCTTGCTAAAGCAGGGAGTCAGGTATGGACAAACGAGGATGAGACAAAATTAGAATATTTGTGTACAGCACTCAAAAATTTGAGAGGTGAAATTATACATAATGTTGTAGGCCTCGATGAAATTGAGATGAAAAATTGCATCTCTAACATTAATAATTTGACTACTAGAGCCTTAGATATAGCAGGTACACTGTACAATAAAGACCGAACAGAGGTACAAGATGTCATTAAGCACATGAAGGAAATAATTACCAATATTTCTGAAAATCCTTTGATATGTAATCAAGATGATATGTATAAGGAATTGTTAGAGAGTCGAGGGGATAATAGAGATAAAATCATGAAAGAAGGCATTAAGGAGCTGCGATATCAGTTTCTGAGACTTAAAAGTGTTGATCCAGTATCATGGTTTACAGAAAGCCAGCTGAGTGTGGAAGCAGTCTTCACTCTTCTTGATGTTGTAAAAGAGAATCATCAACTTATTCATCAAGAGGCTGTGAAATATGAACAACTATTGATTCTTGAAACTGAAAATGGCAGTATTCCATCTGTATTGATTGTGGAAGGTGAAGCAGGAGCAGGAAAAACCACTTTGGCCAGACTGCTCATGAGGGAATGGGCATGGCTTCCAGAGAAACGACCTACCTTTTTTAATCTAAACACTATTGATATAATCTTGTATTTTGAGTGTAGAAACAAACACATATCAAAATTTGAAGATTTATTATTGGTGTTGGTATCTAATGCCGCTTGCCAAATGAGTAACTCAGATCTTATAAAGTCTGTACTTAATATGCATGTTCTTATCATAGCTGATGGGTTAGATGAAGGTAATAATAATACAGACCTCCTGTTGAGTGAGATTAAAACACTAATACCTATAAGTGGTAATAAACTTCGTATCTTGATCACTACTCGTCCTGAAAAGCTTTACAAGCTGTCAATATTGATAGGTAATGTACAGAGGGTTCATACAAGGCTGACAGGCATTTCATATAAAAAAAGAGTAGAGTTTGTAAAAAAATTACATGAGGAGATGATTAGTCAGAATCATAGCAAGCAAGATACCCAAGGTCTGGTTGACTTTCTTCAACAGTCTCAAGCTCGCATAGGCGATCACTGTCGCTCACCTTTCATGCTTACTTTATTGACATACTTGTGGGCTGTTGATCCACTGCAAGTCAACGAAGTGACTACTTCTACTAAATTATACACAAAGCTTCTTAACATGTTACAGCGACGTTTACTTGGTAAGCTGATGAATCTTAATATGGAAACAGAAGAATTTCTGAAAACGGTCATTGAGAAATTTTTATATGTGTTGTATGAGGTATCACTTCGTACGTTACTAACTGGTGATGTTGTTTTATCAAGTGACTGTTGTGAAAAAATAGTTCACGTTTGTGAGGACCATAGACTTCCTACTGAGGATATGTGTGCTGCCTTTTTGGCTATAGATAGGCAATGGACTGCTAACGGTTATAAGATTTTTTTCACTGCTCCACACAAAAGTATAATGGAGTACTATGCATCTCTTCATGTGTTTCATTATATATTTCCACCGAAGGGTGACAGTTTTGAATGTGAACTCACTGAGCTCTTGACAAAGTATGGAAAGTCCTTGGAAGAAGTCAGAGAACACCTTAGCATTGCTAAGTCATTTAAGAAAAAAGTAAATATAAAGGAATGCATCGAGGATCTGTTTCAATTGGGGGATGAAAACAGAATTTTATCAGACTATCAGAATGTTCTTATACACTTTTGTGGTCTGCTAGCTGACAACAGAAATGATGCTTTGAAGGATATGGCCCAGGAATTAGTTGAACTTTTGAAAGATTCGCATATTAACAATTCCCGATGGTTGGACGTTGTTTGGGAGTCTGAGTGTGACAATGAAATAATCAAGGCTGTTGCCTCAAGAATTAATTTGGTATGTAGTAGTGTATTGTGGGTTGAAGTACTTTTAAAGGTTAAGAAGTGCAAGGAGCTCCTCAGATCATATACTCAGCCATACTTAAATTGTTGTATACTTCTGATCTTGGATTAGATTAGTTCTTATCTTGACCCATTTTAAATTTACTGTAGAAACTCAGATATACCATTTCTTACCCCAATAACTTTTTAATTTGTTTATGGTAAAGCATATTGATTGCTGCAGTAACGTTTTCAGTTACTGGAGAAATAAAAATAGATAATCTAACATAATTGATAGATGTTTTCAAGTGTTTGCCTTCATTAGCTTATGAGTGACCTTTCATTTTTTTTAATTTTTAGTCACTGTATATGTTACTTATTATCAAAAACTGCATATTGAAAGGAGAAGGAGTATAACTAACAACCATTTACTTGGCTATGCCTGCTTTCCATCAATGCCCCCATTCTTTGTAATTCGTTCATATATTTACATGCTATATTACGTTATTATTGGTAATAATGAAATGTATTGTGTAGACATTTATTTAGACATTGTTTAATTGCTACCATTGCAGTTCCCATTATCATAAAATATTCCCTTAATAAACCTGCCTTCTAGCGTATATTACTTTCAGCTCAGACGATATAAGAGTGATTGTTTACATTCCTTCGCACTTTTCCTAAACTCTCCATTGTGTACTCTTTAATCATTTGCCTCAAACTTGACAGGTTTGGAAGTTGAGCAACTATCAATATGATCATTCTCTCTTGAGTTTGGTAGTCTTGGTTTGATATTACACATCTCATCATATATTTAGGACCTCAGAGTTCTATGATAACTAGAGTGTCATCTCTGATTGGAGCGGGATTGCAGAAGAGGTGCCTATTAGTACCTACACTAACAGAGAAGTTAGTATGGAAAAGGAGGCTTACAATGCCTATTTAGTTGCTGACGTCTGCCTATCAAGCCCACAGTATTAATGTTGATGGATTATCTCATGTTCTCTTTTTCTCACAGTTGTGTTTTATAATATTTGGCAGATGTCTTTGTTACCTTCTGATTGTTAGTGGTGTGTTCTGGATCATTTTATTTTTTTTGTGTGGAACACTACCAGATTAGAGATTAAGCAAGGAACTGGCAGGATGTTGTGTGTGGAGTCTTGTCAATATAAGATGATAACATTCTTAGAGCTCATAAGTGTGCAGGAGATATATTGCATATAGAGCAAGGTATTATATAAGTTCCTTTGAATTCACTTCAATTAATGGCATCAGACCCATCTGATGGGGCTACGATAAATCTGGGGAGAGCTAATCCCTGGTTGTTGTTGGGGTTCATACTGCTTAGATGTGCTGGGCTAAGGGTCATCAATATCACTTCTTTTGACTGAGAAGTAAGCATCAAGAGTTGCCTGCCGTGCAATCCTCTTCTTTTCTTTAAAAATTTCACTATAGCAGAAATATCATGCATGACTTTTCTAGATTTCACGCCTGCATGCTCCATATTGGGATCATCCTTATCCAAAATTTCCAAGGCACTCTCTATTAGGTGAAAAAATTGAGTCAATCGACTCACAGTAAGAGATTTCATTGGGCTCACAGAAAGTGCTGTTGCCTCGTGTTCCTCTCTCTCCTGACGTTGTCGTTCACCTTCCATTTCCTCCAAATCCTCGGCAGTCAAGTCTCGTCTTTGACAGCCGATCGTTGAGATCAAAACCTGAGAAAAAGTTCACCAAGTGCGGGCAAATCCTCTTCCATGCTCCGTTTATCGATGACTGTGTAACTTCAGCCCAAGAATCCTTCACAAACCATATGGCGTGCTTGATATTAAAATCTTTCCAGTAATCCTTAACCGCAGTCTTCTTAATGTCTACCTCCGAGATATCGCCGGCCTCAGCTGCTCTCTCAAGGTCGCCCATGCTAACATCAGTCTTACTGCTGAGGTCTTTAAAAGAATGCTTAAGGTTATATGATTTCAGCCTCTGCACTACCCCCTGGTCCATTGGTTGGAGTAGGAAAGTTGCATTTGGCGGCAGAAACGCAACTTTTTATTAGGATGAAGATTGGCGATTGACGGAGGATGGGATGGAACTTTATATTAGGATGAAGATCGGCAATTGACGGAGGATGGGATGGAGCATTGTCTAATATGAGAAGAAATTTGAAGAGTAAATCCAGACTCTTGCAATACACTTCTAACTCGTTTGGGATACGTGTCAAGAAATAATCTTTAAAAATACTCTCAGTCATCTATCCTTTCGTATTTGAATACCAGTGCACTGGAAGTAGCTCTTTATAGTAACCCTTTAGTGCACGAGGATTTTTCGAATGATATAACATTACCAGCTTCAGCTTCTTGTCGCCCTCAGCGTTCGCACCAATCAGTAGGGTAAAGCGATCTTTTGCTGCCTTATATCCTGAAGCACGTTTTTCGTCTATGGAAATATACGTCCTTCTTGGCATTCGCTTCCAGAATAAAACAGTTTCGTCCATATTAAAAATCTGCTTTGACGTATCAGCTGATGCGCTCTTGCCTTGTAATTTTCGGTTGCAAACCAAACCTACGCTGAAAATTAGAAAACTAACCATAGCTAGCTGTAAAGGGTTTTACTTCTTCGCCTTCCACCTGGGATTTCAAATGGTCGTAAATCTCACACACTTTTTCCCTGACGATGTTATAGAGAAAGTTTGTTTGCTGTTGGCTCTTTATGGTCATCCACGTGCTTAGCATTTTTTCCATTTTCTCCATAATATCCGATCGAGAATATGAAGACTTAGCCGCAGTTAAACTAACACCAGCTTTGGCACTTTTCTTTATTTTCGCATTTTCATGGATAGTGCGCAGCATGCTCTCTGGGAGATGCATCACCCGTTTAATGGCAACTATACTCTCACCACGCTTATAACGGGCCAACACTTGAAGTTGTACTTCAAGGCTTAATGCCTTTCTGGCCCTTTTGGGAGTAGAAGCACTTCCACAGTCTTTTCCTGGGCGTTTACTAGCCATGATAGTACAGTACTATAATTTGTAAAATATAAAAGAACTGAAAACACAAACACAGTTATAGCGAGAGATATATCCATGCACTTAATGCTCATCCACATACACTTACCATTTTTTCCATTTTCTCCATAATATCCGATCGAGAATATGAAGACTACTTACTCACCATTTTTTCCATTTTCTCCATAATATCCGATCGAGAATATGAAGATTTAGCTGCAGTTAAACTAAAACCTGCTTTTGCACTTTTATTTATTTTTTCTGCATTTTCATGGATAGTGCGCAGTGTGCTTTTACCGAGATGCATCGCTGGTTTAATGGCGACCGTACTCTCACCACGCTCATAACGGCCCAACACTTGCAATTTTACTTCAAGAATTATTGCCATGATAGTACAGTATATAATATTTAAAATATGAAAGAACTGAAAACACAATCTTTAACACAAACACAGTCAGAACAAGAGATATAGCCACGCTCTATGCTGGGTAAAAGACACACTGAAGCACATGGCAGCATGGCGGGGAAGAGCCCCAGAGGCGGTCGCTTATTTACTAAAATGAAAAAAAAAATTGGCATTTTTTTGGCGGGCGTTATTCGTGTATTTTGCATTTTTTTACTATTATATTTTGGGGGTGTTATTCCAATTTTGCGGATTTTAAGCACGTTTAAAAAGCAAACTTAAGTGTGTATATATATATATATATATATATATATATATATATATATATATATATATATATATATATATATATATATATATATATATATATATATATATATATATATATATATATATATATATATATATATATATATATATATATATATATATGCACAAAATAACTGAGGGACACTTTCACAAACATCCCCATAATTATCCATAGCCCTTGATTTCTTTTGTAATGAACAAGCAGTGGGTTGATTCTAATGTTCCAAGATGACATAGGGTTTTTATTAAGCCAAAATTATAGTTGATGAGCTCTTTCAAGTAAGTAGATTATCTTGTTTCATTCTTCATTCTCTCTTTTTCTCTTATTCTGCATATTCTTCTTTCATTCCCCTGAGGTGGAGGATACAGTACCACCTCTGTGTTCAACTTGTGAGGAGAATAACAGTTGATTTAGCTGAAGCTAATTTAAGTCTGCACGTGATGAAGCAATCGTGTATTGTGTTGAGTTAAAGGTGGTTTTTACTGTTCCTGGATAACCTAGGAGTATCTCTATACCAAATCAGTAATTGGTGGGTTCTGTCAACTGAGGACTATATTATCATCTGTTTCATTCGTCCTCCCTTTCTCTCTTACTCTGCATTACCTTTCAATCCGCTGGGGTGAGGGCAACAAAAGTACCACCTCTGTGTCCACTTTGTTAGGAGAGTAAAATTGTGATTTGGCTGGGGCTAAATTCAGTTTGATTGTGACAATTAATTTGTGTAATGTGTTGAGGTAAGGCTGGGGGATGTCTGCAGGTGTGTTTGCATTTTGATGTGTAATTGTTAGCATTACACTGTTTGTATTTATGGTTCCCTTAGAGACTTCAATTGTAAGTTTTCCGAAGTTGAATGAATTTCCTGCAAATGATTCGTGTGCACATCTGTCTGTGAGGTTTTTCACCTGCCATTTTTCATTGGTATTGTGCATGTTATTGTTAAAAAGTTTTATATTTTAACGTTGTAGTGGGGTATATGCTACAAAATGAAAAAATAAATAAAAAAGTATTCAGTGGTGTTAAAGTCTAGTGTGAGGACAAGTCGTATGTTCTGGCCCAGCTAAATTAATGCAATTGAAAATACTGTGTTAGGTTTGTTAAAAGGGTGTTTGTGGAGTGTAGGTGAATGGTCTGAAACCATGTTGTGATGGGGCTAAAGAATATAAGACGTGATTTGTTACAGTATAAGTCATTCAGTAACTTTGTAGGGGGTGCAGATTAGTGATGGGATGAAATGAATAGTATGGTGTGGGTATTAGTTGAGTTTGTTGTTTGTGATAATGGCACTATGCTTCCAGATGTTGGTTTTATATTGTGTGAATTGCTGTAGTTTGTAGGAGTGAGTGTTTGTATGCCTTGTGATCATATGTGTCTAGGATGTATGTTACTTATATTTTTAGGGCCACAGGTGGATGAGTGCTTATGGTTGTTGATGATGTGCATCGTCTGATGGTCGGTTAGGAACTGTCTCCTATGTCTCATTATCCATCATTTGTCATGGTGAAGGTATTATGACTGACATGAGAGAAATGATTGATGAGGGTACTTGCCTGTTGTTTGTTTTAGGGTATGGTGTCTATTTTTATAATGGCTGCATATGATTGTGTTGTGTTACTCTTGAAAAGTGTCATGCTGTTTAGTGTTTTTTCAAAATGTGTTAGTGTATGTTTTGTGGACAAGTGTTTGCAGTTGGAGAGTGATTTAGGGTATCACAGTGTTTGATGGAGTTTTGAGATTCTGTTGTGAAAGTTGGGTAGTGTCTTTCTCTGTTTTATCTGTAGCGATGTTAAACAACATTCCCTTACCACACATATCTAAAATTCCTGGTGTAACATAAAGTACATCATTGTTATATGAACAGTATGACACAACAAACATTAAAAACAAACTAACACCGAGACATAATGCCCTCAGTTCACTTGCCCATACAACATTTAGACTCAACAAAGAAACCAATGCATCAGTATACAAACAGTATACAGTGATGGAATATGCAAGCCTGTTTGGGCTTTTAACCTCATTAAAGCACACCATAGCACCCTACAGACTATACAAGATAAAAGTCCTGAATATAATCACAGGCTTCACAGCTACTACACCTACAAACCCGTATAGATTGATTAATCCCGACAGTCAAACTGCCTACTACTTTGCTGACTTATTTTGTAAAACTTTCTAAATTCTTAATATGCATATGAGAAAAACAAGGCATATCTTTTAATATACAGACACTTCCCAACTTACGAACGAGTTAGGTTCCAGAAGTCTGTTCGCAAGTAGAATTCTTCATAAGTTGTGTTTAGGTAAAAAAGTAACGTACAGTACTGTACGTATAAATGCAGTATTATACAGTACTTAGGCTAAAGCCACTTATCTACTACATAAAACGAAGTATACAGTATTATTGAATATTAATACAGTAATAATAATATAATGATACAGTACAGTACAGTAATACATACATTAATACACGGGTATATAATGGGTAGGTTTGTGTTTGTATCTTTGAATGTTCGTAACTCGGTTGTTCGTAAATAGGGGAGTTTGTGTATTTACAGAGTAATAACATAGGTATATTCGATTTAGACCAAAGCTATCTCTTGATCCCTGGCGTGTTGTTGTTTGAGATGTTTTAAAATTTATTGTAGTTATTGTAACATCTGTTGACATATTGCTTTCTTTATAGATTAATTTTCAATCTTTTGGGGCTTCCTATTGAATATATTTTATACTCTGATTTGTGTCAGTTGAATCTATACAGACGAAAGTGCTTGTAATGAGCACGTAGATTGCGCTTCAAATAGTGTTGAGTAAATAAGTGCAATTTTGTATGTGGTTTTTGCAAAAATGTATATGACCGTGATTTTTAATGTAGTGTTGTTTATTGTTACTAAATGTTTGATACAATCATTTTTGTGAGATATTTTAAAGTAATGCAGTGATAAATATTTATCTGTATTGGAAAATGTCAGTATGATACAAAATAAAGACAGATGTCATTGCAAGGTCTGTAGTTTAATTGCTGTTGTTTTTGTTACTTTATTTACTAAGAATACTTTTTTAATTTATTTTTTTATTTTGTAGCAAATTGTCATTCGTGATGGCCACCCAAAGGCAGCTATTGAAATGTTCCCATACTTAGATGATCGTATTCCAGTGAGGATAAGTTTAGACTGTGAAGTTCAACAAATTCCGCATCTCACTGACTTGCTGGATAATGTAGCAGATCGAGACTGTGATGTTGAGTTGTACCTCAATCATCAGTGGAAAGAAAGAGTCTTTGGAAATTCCGACAATTTGCTTGGTAGAATCGTCAACAGAAGGTATTTATAATATATATTGTAACATGTCAATATGAAAAATACCATATATATATATATATATATATATATATATATATATATATATATATATATATATATATATATATATATATATATATATATATATATATATATATATATATATATATATATATATATATATATATATATATATATATATATATATATATTTATTTATTTATTTATTTATTACTAGCGTCATAAGCTGTTCCTTTCTTACATTTTAAAAACCTTGCATTGCTTTGGTATTGGTACACCAACAATCTCTAAATAAAACTTTTAACCAATATAGAATACGGTATAACCAATACCCCTTGCTCAGGTATACAGTACATGTAAATAACTTAAGGAGACTTTGCACAGTGTATATATGTAAATTAGTAATTATAACTTCTCACCATAAATTTTTATTTATCGTACAGAATAATACATTTTTTTATCTTCTTTTCAAAATAGGTGCCGACTCTCTTGTTTTGCTGGAAACTTGAATAGTCTGGACATTCTGCCAAATACTGTTGAAAAACTCAAGCTCTCTATAAGGGATAATGAACATGCCAAGTCCATATTTTCAGGATTAAAGATGCTTCAAGATAGGTTAAACTTGGCTTACATAGGTTAGAAACTGCATGTCCTTGTATGTTATATATGTACAGGGGGTCCTCTACTTACGTCAGAGTTCTATTCTTCCAAACGTGACATAACCCAATTTTAAGCGTATGTTGGAACATGCCTAAATAAGCACGTACATCACCCACCTATGTTAATTCAGTAGTAAAGTTTCCCTTTTTTGAGTGTTTCTCTATCTTTAATTTCACTTCCATGGTGATGGCTTTCCTTTACTTCAAAGCGCTGCCTTCAGAACAATCTGCTTTATGCTTGGGAGACATAATACAGGCCAAAAATAATAAAAAAAGAAGCAAAATAATTTATGGGAGATGCATTGTAACCTTGAAACATCCTATTTCGAGGGCATCGTACACTGAGGACCCCCTGTACTATATTTACTAACTCTGCGTGAGACAAGTACAGTGGTATCTCTAGTTATGAACTTAATCCACTCTTAAACCCCGTTCGTGAGTCGAAATGCTCGTAACTCGAAATGGTTTTTCCCATTGAAATACATTTTAAACAACTTTAAAAAAAAATTTTATGGGTATATATATTATAAATATGTATAAATGCATCTGTAATAGGAAAATTACATTAATGCTAGAAAAAAATTCTACTCTACTAAAATAAAATATGGTACAGTACTGTATTCACCTTTTTGGTTGATTGTTGTTGGCACACATGGAAGGTGGAGGAGGAGGAGGATGACTACTCCTTCGAAAGAGTCTCATTCCATAAAAACGTTGGGCGACTGTACAGGTACAGGCTGTATTTCAGGTGTTTTCACTCTACATATATGTTCTCTCTTGGAAGGTGGTCCTCTGGCTGGTATTGGCACAAGAAAACGATCCAGAGAAATTTGCCTTTTTGCTGATAATTTTTCTAAAGTGAGATATTACATTGTCAGTTAAAATGTTCACTGCTCTGTTGCTCACAGTTTTGTCTGGGTGATGAGTCTCAATGAAAGCCTGCACATCACTCACTAAAAATATCTTTAAAGTTTTCACTTGAAACCTTTACCCTCTCCTCCACCTCCTCCACTGATTGCTCCTCTTGGATAGTCTTCACCTGTTCCTGTTGCAATTTGATCAATTCTTGGGTGGTGAGTAATCCCTCGCTATTTCACGGTTCACCTATCGCGGATTCAGTGCATCCCGGTGTGTGTGTGTGTGTTTTTTTTTTTCACACACACACACACACCAGGATGGGCCAAAAAATTATAAAATAAAACAGCCTTTATCAGGCTGTAAAGAGAAACAGAGATGGAGAGTGTAATGACCTGTCAGATGTGAAGGGATTATAAAAGATGTGTAATGAATATCCTGCTCTCTGCCGGGTTTTAATATGCTCTGCATTACTTTTATGATGTCTATTTCAATAATGCTCCTTAGATCTTATTATTATTGTTATTATTATTATTATTGTTATTATAATTATTATTATTGGCGACAATAATTTTCCTTTGATGATGATTGTGGAGATCATTATTATTATTATTATTATTACTATTATTATTATTATTATTATTAAGGACTCATCATTGTTTGTATATCTGTTGGTTTAATTTACTTTAATAACTGTGTACAGTGCCCCTCCCTAGTTTGCGGGGACAAAGAGAGTGTGGGGGGTTGGGTAGAATAGAATGTTGGAGAGAGAGAGAGAGAGAGAGAGATCTTTAATTAACTCTTGTTCATTCAACCAAAACTACGTTATTTATTGTAAAAATAATGGTTTAATTACAAATTCGTAATAATAATGATAATAATAATAATAATAATAATAATAATCTCTACAATCATCATCAAAGGAAAATTATTGTTGCCAATAATAATAATAATAATAATAATAATAATAATAATAATAATAATATCTAAGGAGAATTTTTGGAATAGACATCATGACAGTAATGCAGAGGTATATTAAAATCCAGTAGAGAGCTGGATATTCATTACACATCTTTTATAATCCCTTCACATCTGACAGGTCATTACACTCTCCATCTCTGTTTCTCTTTACAGCCTGATAAAGGATGTTTTATTTTATAATTTTTGGCCCGTCCTGATGTCATAATCATCTAATCCCCCCCCCCCCCCCCACTTCGTGGAAATTCACCTATCGCGGTCGGTCCTGGAACCGAACCCCCGCAATAAACGAGGGATTACTGTACTTGTTTGTGGTCTTCCACCAGCTCCTCCACATCCTCCTCATTGACCTTCAAGCCCAAACTTTTGCCCATGGCCACAATCTCATTCACTATGTTAACAGCTGTGTCCTGCTTGAAACCTTTGAAGTCTCATATCAGCCACACAGATTGGTCAAAGTTTCGTCCAGGCGGAGTTCAACGTGCGGTAAGAGACGTCCTTCCATGCCTTGTCAAGGAAGCCTATGCAGTGGAGGATATTGAAGTGGTCTTTCCAGAATTCACGCAGGGTCAAATTCGTGTCGTTGGTGACCTGGAAACACCTGGCAAAAAGACCCTTTGTATACAGCTTAAAATTTGAAATGACTTGCTGGTCCATGGGCTGGAGGAGAGGAGTGGTGTTTGGAGGCAGAAATTTTATTTTTATGAAGTATTGGATAGCAAGGTCTTCTTTCAAACCTGGAGGATGAGTAGGGGCATTGTCCATTATCAGAAGACACTTACAGGGAAAACCTTTTTCCTCAAGATATTTCTTGACAGCTGGCACAAAAACTTCATCAACCATTCTATGAATAGGATACATGGTACCAAGCCTTGGTATTCGACCTCCACATTACTGGAAGTCTAGCCTTCAACACATTGTTGTGCTTAAAAACACGTGGATTTTCAGAGTGGTAGATTAAAAGAGGCTTAATCTTGCAATCCCCACTTGCATTAGCGCTCAATAAAAGTGTAAGCCTGTCCTTCATTGGTTTGTGGCCAAGCAGTGCCTTCTTTTCTTGGGTTATGTAGGTCCTTTTAGGTATTTTCTTCCATAACTGTCCTGTTTCATCACAGATGGAAACTTGCTGTGAGACTTAACCTTCTCTTTCGGTAAATTTAGCGAATTTTAGCACATAGGCTTCCGCTGCCTTTTTGTCCGAACTAGCCACTTCTCCATGCCTATGAATTCCAGTTCATCGACAAAATTTTTTAACCAGCCTCTACTTGCTTTACATTCGTCAATTTTAGCGCCAATAGCACTCTAAGTGTTCACTACTAAATCATGGTGTAAATTTAGAGCCTTCACGCATATTATAGCCTCACTAACAATATCTCTAGCAAGCTCTTTTTCATTTATCCAAACTAACAATAATTTTTCTACCTCTTCTGTGATCTGAGACCTATGCTTTGTTAAAAAAGTTACTCCTTTATCCAATTCAGCCGCCTTGAAGACCTCTTTATTCTTTAAAATAGTACAGATGGTTGATTTCGCCATTTATACTGCATGGCGAGATCGGAAATACGAACCCTGTTCTCATGTTTAGCTACTATTTCTTTTTTTGTTTCCACTGTAATACGTTTAGGCTTTTTAACGTCACTATAACTAACGTACTTCATTGACTTAGGAGCCATAATGAGGGCTAGCTTAAAGTAAAATGCAAAAACAATGGAAATCTACAAGGAGAGAACAGCGAACGAACATCACAATGCAGGCACCAATGCAGAACTGAGAGCACACACTCGATTGCCGGTGGATGTGCGTGTGTATGTGTGTTCGTACCGAAGATTGTTTGTGGGTCGATGCAGAATTTGTTTGTATACAGGGAGTCCTCATATAATATCAGGGTTTCGTTCCTGACAGGCGACTTAAGTCGAAAATTGACGTAAGTCAGAACTCACCAATATTCGAACCTGGGTCCCCTTAAAATGATATATTATTATTATTATTATTAGTATTAGTATTATTTTTTTTTTTTTTTTTTAATTAAAGGGGACCCTATGTTCGTAATGGTTCTTAAAATATTACTAAAACTAATCATAATACTATTCCTAAACTTTAAAATTAACATAATATACAGGTACTGTTCAGTGTACATGTACTGTACATTATAATAAAACAACACATATGCATAAAAGTATCTGTATTATATTACTCTTCAATATCAGTACTGTGTTACTGTATAGTACAAAAGTGTAAATAGTACATGTACAGTATACTGTACTCATGCGGTGTGCTTACATAGGGAGGGAGAGACTTGCTTATCAGGAGAAAGCTTGCTATGTCAGCTGCTGATGAGACAGGGGCAGGCAGGTGAGTCTAGAAAGGGAAAAGAACAATCAATACATAATCTATAAAAAAAAAACTATACGATATAAAAAACACTTATAAACATAAACAATATTACACTAGTATCTAATTATTAGTATTAGTATTATTTATTTATTTAGTTTTTTTAATTAAAGGGGACCCTATGTTCGTAATGGTTCTTAAAATATTACTAAAACTAATCATAATACTATTCCTAAACTTTAAAATTAACATAATATACAGGTACTGTTCAGTATACATGTACTGTACATTATAATAAAACAACACATATGCATAAAAGTATCTGTACTATATTACTCTTCAATATCAGTACTGTGTTACTGTATAATACAAAAGTGTAAATAGTACCTGTACAGTATACTGTACTCATGCGGTGTGCTTACATAGTTAGGGAGAGACTTGCTTATCAGGAGAAAGCTTGCTATGTCAGCTGCTGATGAGACAGGGGCAGGCAGGAGAGTCTAGAAAGGGAAAAGAACAATCAATACATAATCTATAAAAAATAAAACTATACGATATAAAACACTTATAAACATAAAAAATATTACACTAGTATCTAATTTTTTATCAAGTTATTGGAATTATTTATTTATTTTTATATATACAATTGGTCATATTGAAAAATTATATTGAATTTAAAAAGAAAAAATACAGATCTATAGTTGGGTACCAGTCCTAATTTTATTAAATTATAGAATAGTGCAGTTAGTGGACAATTAAGCTCTGCCTTGCACTTCTTTAATACTCTAGCATAAATTTCATCAGGTCCCTGAGATTTATGAGTCTTTATCTATTTCTTTTATTACATCCTCCCTTGTAATATTTATTGTACAAAGTATAACATAAGGACAGCCTGTGTATATATATTTTAGTTTTGGAATATATTCCAAGTTTTCATTGGTAAATACAGATAAAAAATATTTATTTAAACATGTACACATCTCTTTATCATCATCTGTGAAATTACCGTTGGCTACTCCAACTGGTTCGACTTTTAACCCCTAGAGGACCAGGAAGGAGGGGTAAGGGAAACTAGACAAAAACAAATTTATAAATATAAAAAAATGAAAAATAAACCTATAAAAAAAAAAATTCTTTTAGCAACCTTTTGTCGTAAACTCGAAACGACGTTATATGAGGACTTACTGTATTGTGTTCTTAGGTTGATTTGTTCGTGGGTGGAGAGCATTAGTAGGTGCAGGTTCCACTGTATAGTGATCCTATAAAATACTAAGAGGGAAAAAAGGAATTTTCTGATTTCCTATGTTGCCTATTCAAGAATATCTCAGTTGGTGATGTACAGTACTGCAATCAGGAGCGAGTTCTTCTTGGAACCAATAGCTCCAGCCATTCAGTCATTAGAGTGATATATATATATTTTTTTTTAATTCAGCTAGCACTTGAAGGGTAAACCCCTGTCTTAGGGAATGTGTATGAAAATTACACTTTCCCTCCTTTACCTATTACTAACCTAGGGATGCCTGAGACAGTCACTTCCCCTTATACTGTTGCTACTTGCTCAAGGAAGTTATTAATTGGTTTTGGGACTGGAGTGACTTCAAAACCTCATTGACACAAAGAGGCATAGCACACATTGATAATAATTTCTATTGATGACCTAAGCGTGATGACAGATGGTATAGACACAAGAATATTCTCTTTTCAATTTTTTCTTTTTGCATCTCAGTCAGAAGTATTACTTGAACAGGATTTTAGATGGAAAGGATGGGAATTGTAGTTATTCATTAAAATTTATTTTTTCAATAGAAGTAATTTGGGTATGTTGGAATATAGGGTCCTTATTTTTACTTATAATTTTGTAAATGTTGTTTTGACCTATCATGTACATTTTTCTGCAGGATGTGAAAACATATTTTCAGCAGTTGGTTAAAAAGAACATAGTGATTATTATCACTGTGTAGCCTGTATTTAGTAATACAAAATTCTCTATGTAACCACATGCAAATATATTACTCCTCTTTTTTTAGAGTAGTAAAAGTGGGTTGCCTCACATCTATTTATTGAGACTTTCTCCATTACTGTTTATTTAATCTTAAGTTCATTTAAATTTGGCTTTTATGTAGACAAAATAAAGTATGTTTACTTCTAGTGGTTAAGTAGTCTCATTTGTTTTCTTTCGTATGTATTATAATTTGATAATGAATATGTAGACAAATATCAAGCTTTCTATTTTTTAGTCTTGGAGTTTTTGTAATACTGTACACATCTTACTTTTATGTCAGTGGGTTTTTTGATGACATATAATAATTTCTGAAGCTTAGGAATTGGGGATGCAAAATTCAACCCACTAAACCCTACTTGTCACAAAAGAAGATTAAAAGAGATAGGGTAGACAGGGGCAGGCAATCTGTAACCTAAAATCGTTTCTTTTTCAAAGGATCTTTCTGAAAAAAGTGAGAATCAAACAATCAAACATATAATGAAGATTTGTTTCTCATACTTTGTTCCCTCTTTCATTAGTGGTGATTTTTTTAGTTTCTGCTAGCAACAATGTGGCATAGTGGAAGCATTTAGGGTTGGTAATATACTGGCCTCGGGTTTGATCCTGGCCCGGAGTTGGATTAGCATTTATGGTCTCCTATCATTACCAATTCACTTAGCAATTCATTGTAGGATTGGTGATTCCCTATAAGTCTACTAGATTATTCAGCCTTCGCCGTGATTGGAGAAAGAGCTTGTCTATCACAGTCCCTTGCCTCTGCCTTTCATTAGGGACTGTTTAGAACTGGTGTCAAGCAAAAAACAAACAACTTCTAGCTCTTTATTTTATTTAGTTTATACATTACAGACACTCCCAACTTAAGAAGAGTTAGGTTAGGTCTGTTCGTGAGTAGAATTGTTCATAAGTTGTGTTAAGGTAAAAAAAAAAAGTATGTTAAAAAGAATTAGGTTCCAGAAGTCTGTTCGTAAGTAGAATTGTTCATAAGTTTTGTTTAGGTAAAATAAGTACGTTAAGAAGAGTTAAGTTCCAGAAGTCTGTTCGTAAGTAGAATTGTTCATGTTTTGTTTAGGTAAAAAAATGTACTTTACTGTACATACATAAGTAGTACTGTACAGAACACTTAACTACTACATAAAGCAAAGCATACAGTAGTAATAAATTTTACTATATAGAGAAATTGATATTTTGTATTTACAGTGCTGTATACTTCCCCAACATATGAAATATGAAGAGATTTCTGCACTACCATTTAATTTCTTTCAAACCTTGGAAATGCACCCATGCATAGCAAATACAGAAAAATTTTTGCTGAAGACACTTCTGGAAAAAGATGTTTGGAGCTCTCTGGAAGTGGAAGTTCCTGGTCTTCATCTTTTTTCATGAGATTTGTTTTCATCAGGGAATTCAGTGGGTAGGTTTTTGTTTGTATTTGTGAATGTTCGTAAGTAGGGGAATGTCAGTATTTTGTAACTTTATATACTTTTAGCTTTATTTTATTTTGTTTGTACATTAATTTGTACCTTTGTAACATTACAGGTGTTCACATTGCCACTGATGTGGATCCTAAGGTACTTCAAAAGATGCCTGTTACGAATGAAGTAAAAAGAGAATGTGGCACTCTTTGGCTCTCGTATATTACTGATAGCCGTATTGAATGGGCTTGCAGAGTTGCAAGAGATCTCTTGCCTGATGATTGGTAAGTTTCCAGTCCTTCTGGATGTAGACGATCAGATACTTTCATGCATGAGGAGACCACCTCCCCATCCTGCTTTTGAAGATTTTATTGGAGGGACTTGAATATGGCTATTCTTTGGCTGTGCAGCCTCCAATAGTGGGATTAGAAAGTTTTATAGTATAGCCGTTCTTTTCTAGACACTTATGTTGTCAGCTGTTAAGTTGGCTGGTTCAAAATTGCTTATTCTTTCAATAAATCAGCACAACTCTAATCCTACTATAATTTTGATGCAGTGAAAGTTGCAGTAATCAATTTGCAAGAGACTTTTCATCATAACTGACCCTAAAAAATTATACAAAAAAATTATAGTAAATAAGTAGAATAATCTAATGCATTTGTAAGTAAATGTTTTTGAACCATGGAAAGCTCTGTGACTGATAATGTTGAATCTATTATATATAATTCTTATCTGTTTGAGCAAAACAGTGTACTGTTGCCCTTGCTTGGCATTCTGTGTTGAAGGCTCGTCTGTTATACCAAAAGAGCATACCATATTTCAACCCCACCTTGTTCGATGGCCAGAAAAATTCTTTTGTCATTTAGTCATGCCAGAAAGGGAGGGTACAATGGCTGTTGTCTCTTACTCCAACCAGTCAGTCTGTATAATAAGTACGCTTGGAAATGGAAGACCAATTATAAATCCTGCTACACCAAGAGTTTTGACATGAGAGTTACCATTCATATGTCTGTGAATGGAGTTGTGCATCTATTACACATCAGTAATATTAATCATAACTTATATACCTCGTTGAAGTTGGATTTACATAAATTTTTTTGACACAATTTGCAATGAACCTTTGAAGTTTAGTTATAAAAACTATCCCCCAACCCTTGCTCAATCTTACTTATATTACTACTATATACACCTGGAAAACCCTATCTGTAGTTATATAAGTGATGAAACTTATAGAGTAACAACAGGATCATGATGTTAATGAAAAAACTCGTTTAACCACTTAAAAGAAATTCTTCACAGTGGAGAGAAGGAAACTGATGTAATTACTTTGATACTACTATAGCCAAGGAAAGATAGTGTGGGCATTTATATCTGCACTGCTCCAGAGGTATTACCTCTATATGAGCACATAGATGGCTTGGTGGCCTTTTGCACACCATAGGTTATTTCCATGATCTCAGACTAGTTGAATTTTCTCATCTTACACGTTTTTAAAAGTTTATTGACTCCTAGGGAGAGACCTTGGGTGAAGTGACATCTGCTCATACTTGAGTGGATGGAGGATTTATACCAAATTTTGCTCCAAGCTGTTTCACGCACACCCACCTTTTCCCTATATTGGGCTAAGAGTTTTATTCATTCATGTTTCGTTTTTGTTGATGGGAAATATTCTTTTTCAAGGTATTTTCTTTACAGTAAATACAACAACTTACGATTTCCTCGATGCAGTCTTGGGATGGAAAGTTGTATAAGACTTATTGAATCTCTTGCGGCTTCAGGAGTAGCAATTCGCAGCACTTATGGAGCGTTATATATCTCCTCAAGCATCATAGGTCTTCAACAAGAAATTGAATTGAGACTTTTTACAAGAGAAAAGCTTTGCTGTGATTTTCATTGGTAATGTAAAGCATTTTTATTGTAGTACTGTTGAACACTCTCTTCAGAATAGTCATACAAGCAGTCAGTTTTCTTTCTAAGCATTATTCCATACCTGCTGAAGCTAGCAGGTTGACCACAGATTTTTTTTTTTTTTTTTTTTTTTTAATGAGTAACACCAGGACAGGCAAGAAAATTACCCTCCTCGAGCTCGGGCATGAAGAAAGCATTAAGACAAAGAAAAAGTAGAAGGTAAAGGACAAGCCAGAAATAGGAGTGATACAAAATAGGAAAAGGACAGTCTAAAAGAATAGTCGAAGTAGTGAGGACATAGAGATATGACAAGATTAGGCCCTGAGATGACGTTAGATCGCTTTGGAAGGAAGATAGGTCATAAGAATTAGGGAAGACAGTTTCAGAGGCTGGAGGTGGATGGAAAGAAAAAATTACAGAAATCGCATAATATAACAAAAATTCTGTTATATGTCTCAAGGTTCTTGAATCTTTGAACTGAGTAGACCGTTTTCTTCAAAGTTCATCACCAACCACTTTTCATATTTTTTTCCAAATGATGATTTTGTTTTCATTACTTTATTTCTCTAACTTCTACTCTGTACACTGTACCCTCATGCACACTACAACAAATGTCAGATTAGTAAGGTGACTTGTGTTTTACATAAGTTAGTGCTTATTCATGGTATTCAGGAGGGAGAGGGCTTTCCTTTTCTCCAGTGTTTGTTTGAGATTATCACAGTTATGTAGCAGCCTGCTCCACCCATTTTTCAACAGCTAATATCTGTTAAACTATTAATATTTGACTCTTCATCCATAAGGATCATATAATCACTTTATCTTCTGCGTCAGTATTTTTGCAGCCCTCACTTTCCATCTACTTACTGTAATATATCTAAGTATTCAAGTATTTTGATGTTCATGTGCTCAGCGCCACCCATGTATTACTGGTGTACTGTAGACTAGAGCAGAAAATATATAGATTGTTGTTGAGCCCCTACAAAGACATTTGCTTGTCCTTCTGCTGTGCTGCATTACTTCTACCTTTACACTTATGTGTTTACATTGCTGCAGTGATCCAAAGAACTATTCTTATAATGAATCTTTAGTTAGGTACCCAAATACAATACATTATTTAGTGGCGACGAGATTTAATTGTACCTGAGAGCTGGCTGGACAGGCAATTCCAAGTTTTCATGAGGGTGAGGAAGATTTCTCCAGTTTTCATGAAGGACTTGAGTGTTATTTTACAGTGAAGGATGTAACAGATGAAAGAAGGTACCTACACTTATCATGGGTCTATCTCCAACCCAGGATCAAGTACTGAAAGATTTACTAATAAGTTCCGTGAGCGTTACCCCATGCAGAGGTGCTCGCTACCCTACAAAAACATTTTGGAGGTACGAAAAACCCACGAGTGGAGCGTACAAAGTTCAGGTATGTTATAAGGAAGCAGGGGGTATCATTGCAGGATTTTTATGTTTATCTCAAGCACTCTGCTCGATACTGTGAATTTGGAAAGAGTTTAGATAAAATGTTAGTGGACCAGCTAATTGCAGCAGTAAAGTTTCGGTGGATAGCTAACAATATTTTTAAAGCGCTGCAGGATTAAAATTAACTTTTTCTAAAGCTGTAAAAATTGCTGAGGAAGGTGAATCAAATGAAACTAATGCTACTATGTTTGCAAATGCACAGTTTTCAGCTGATAGTGGTAGTACAGCAGTTCATAATGTTAATAGGTATAAAAATAGTAAAATGTTTTATTCGGGTAAGCCAGCTGCTGCTAAAAACTTTCGTCACCGAGGACGATCTGTTCAACAGGGGTGAGATGTTTCCGTGCAGAATAATTCCCTGAGTGATGCTAGTGTAATAAGAAGGTGTTTTAGATGTAATTCTGCTGGACATTTAGCTAATTTATGTAAATTCAAGACTGCTAAATGTAGGTCATACCATGGAATAGGACATTTAGCTGCCGTATGTAAAGATGGTAAGGTATCAAGGTCACTGCGTTGTGTTAGCAGTACTAGCCTACAACTTCAGAGTGCCAAATTAGTACTTCAGTCTGCTGAATCCAATATAGTAAGTGGCCAAATTTCGTAGGAAATTTTAAATATGAATTTAATTGTGTGTGATAATGTTTCAGTAGGTAATGATGATTTTCAGGTATCTAAAATGATTGCAACTCATAGGTATGTTATTTTTGCTTTGAAGGAGTCTGGTAAGTTGCCACATCAGTCTACAGCTGAAGTTGTGCATAGTTATGATTTAAATATGTTGGTAGTGTGATGGTTAATGATAAAAATGTTAATTTTGAGGTTGATGCAGGTGCAGCAGTCACTTGTATATGTGAAAATGAGTATAGGAAGGTGTGCAGACATTATGCTCACGGAGTACAACAAACAGCCATTTGATATTACAGGTATAGCTATGGTGGACGTTGTGTATAATGACAAATATCACAGGTTACCTATTGTAGTAATTAAAGGTGAAAGAGCTTCTTTATTGGGTAGAAACTGGATCCAAGAAATTAATTTAAATTGGAAATATATTTTTAACAATTCTAATGTGAATGCACTTGATGGTCCTAACAAAGATGAAATAGATGAACTTTTAGCCAAATATGGAGAGGTATTTTAGCCTGGTATAGGTTGTTTAAAGAATTTCAAGGTTTCGGTTAATGTGAAAGCATGAGCTGTACCTGTCCACAAGCCTGTTAGGCCAGTACCCTATCATTTACATCCAATGGTTGATGAAGAGCTGGAGAGACTTGGATACTAGGGTATAATTTAGCCAATAACTTTTTCAGAATTGGTCAGTCCCACGGTAAATATATTGAAGAGTGATTGCAAAAATTTTAGGATATGTACTGATTTTAAATAAACCCTTAACCCTGTCTGTGAACTTGAGAAGTATCCATTGCCAACCTCTGAGGATATTTTTGCTATGTTGGGAAAAGGAAAGTGCTTAACTAAACTTGATTTAAGCCATGCATACCATCAACTGGAACTCAGTGAGGAATCTCAAAGGTATATGGTAATAAATACCCACAAAGGTCTTTATGTATTTACTAGACTACAGTATGGTTTGCATAGTGCTGTAGGTATTTTCCAGAGAGTGATGGAGAACATTTTCAAAGGTATTCCTCATGTTGCTGTGTAATAAGATGACATATTGATTACTTCTCCCACAGTTGAGGAATATTTTTTGGTTCTTGAAAAAGTATTGAGTAATTTACAAAAGTGTAATTTGAAATTGAAAGGAGAGAAGTGCGACTTTTTTGTACCTATGGTTACTTATCTAGGTAATACTTTATCAACTCAAGGTATTCATCCATCAGCTGAGAAGGTGACAGCTATACTGAATATACCATCCCCCCAGAATAGACAGGAATTATGCACTTTCTGTGGTATGGTGAAATTTTACCACAGATTTCTACCAAACTTATCCAAGATTATGGCTTCCTTGAATGCATTAGTATCGAGTCTACATAATGGATATGGAATGATAAGGAAAATACAGCTTTTTTACAGGCTAAAGAATGACTAAAATTAAACAATTTATTAGTTCACTATGATCTTAGTAAATCTCTGTTTTTGACATGTGATGCAAGCTCATATGGATTAGGAGCGGTTTTAGAGCAAGAGGATGTTAATGGATTTTTTAAACCTATTTTATTTACATCTAGTACTTTGTCAGAAGCTAAGAAAAATTATACCCAGTTGAAAAAAGAAACCCTGGCAGTTGTATAGTCTGTATGCAAATTTAAAAAATATTTATTAGGAAGGAATTTCACCATTTTCACGGATCACAAACCTTTGTTAAGATTGTTGAGTTAAAAGAAGGCAATACCACGTATGGTAGACTTATTAGATGGTCTTTACTTTTATCTGCTTACTCGTATAACTTAGCGTATAGACCAGTATGTAAAATTCCAAATGCTGATTGTTTATTAATATTTCCTATACAGCAGGAAAATAATTTTGAAATTTCAGTTCATGTTAGTGAGGAAGTACTATTGCTTGATTGGATAAATTTTACTGAGGTAAATTTTGCAGATATTTGTCACTTGACGGATCGTGATCCTATGCTTTCACAAGTTCGTAACCATATTATGCAAGGTTGGAATGTATCTCAGAATTGTGATGAAAACTTAAAGCCTTATTTTGACCGTAGACATGAATTAACTGTTGTGCAAGGTTGTCTTTTGTGGGAAAATAGAGTTGTGATACCTTCCCAAGGGCGAAATGCTATAACTGAGAACTTACATGATACTCATCCAGGTATTGTAAAAATGAAAAGTCTTGCAAGATGCTATGTATGTTGGCCTCAAATTGATAAAGATTTAGAGAAACGTGTTCATTTATGCAAACATTGTCAAGAATAGTCAAACTGTTCGGGTAAACAAACACTGCATCCATGGGACTTCCCTAGCAAGCCGGGGTCAAGGCTACACATTGATTATGCGGGGCCTATGGAGGGTCATATGTTTTTCAGTATTGTGGATGCTTATTCTAAATGGCTTCATATTATACCAACTCAGGGTTGTACTGCTAAGGTGACTGTGTGTATATTGCAACAGTTATTTGCTACTCATGGACTGACCGACATTATTGTCAGTGATAATGGTCCTGCTTTTGTTGTTGTTGAATTTTAGGATTTTGTTAGCAATAATGGAATATGCCATGTTACACGTGCTCCTTATTATCCTTTTTCCTTGTTTTCCTCTTATAACTGTTTTGTACAACAATTCAGTTTCTTATTCTTTGTCATTTTGTCTTATCAAAGTTCTCCCTCTATATCCGCATTCATTGGGTTCACCACACATTTTTAGCTCAGGAAGTAAAGAGAGATTACAATACAGTTCTAAGGCGTTTTACCAGATATTTTTATGTAACTTGTCACACTTGACTCCAGACCAGTGTGGTCTTATTTCCCCCTCCTTTAAAACTGGTACTTGTTCTTCCTCTTGAAAAAATGTGATTGCTTTGCCATTCCTGAAGAAGGGTATTCAGACATAGAATTTCATTCTTAACTTTCTGATTTTTATTATGGTATATGCAAGTAACGGTCAATTGGTAACGTATTCTTGAAACTCATATTTGGTCTTATTTTTTGGGGGACTCTTGAGACTAACGCGAAGATAGGTTCTCAGAAGTGACGGGTAATGTGAAAATCGCATAATGTAACAAGTCATTTTCCATAAGAAACAATGATAATGGGCATAGATACGTTTCACAACCGTACATAGACACACTATGCCAAAGTTATAAGTAAAACATATTTTATAAGTACATAACAAAGCAAAAAGACCTGTAGTTATTTATATTAACATGCAAATAGTGTAGAGTATAAAAGACACAGATTTACTGTACAGTAAACAAATAGATGCACTCTGTTATGCGGTGGGCAACAGGCATACACTGGGACGTGCATGGTGGCGGTGAGCACGAGGATGTGGGAGAACAAACCTCTATCTGCAAACGTTTTTACTCTTGTACGCTCTTTCCCTGACGATATTATAAGGCAAATTTGTTTGCTGTTTGTTCTTAATGCTTTTTTCCATTCTCTCCATAATATCCGATCGCATTAAGGAGTAGAAGAGGAGGAGGATGTGGAAGAACGAACCTCTATCTGCAAACTTTTTTCCGCCTCTGTATCAGCTGATGCACTCTTGCACGCCATTTCCCTGATGATATTATATCGCAAGTTTGTTTGCTGTTTGTTCTTAATGGTTTTTTTCCATTCTCTCCATAATATCCGATCGCTTTAAGTGGTAGAAGAGGAGGAGGATGTGGGAGAACGAATCTATATGCAAATGTATTGCCACCTCCAGCTGATGCACTCTCGCATGCTATTACCCTGACGATATTATATCGCAAGTTTGTTTGCTGTGTGTTCTTAATGCTCATCCACGTACTGTACTTAGCATTTTATTCATTCTCTCCATAATATCCGATCGCATTAAGCGTTAGAAGAGGAGGAGGATGCGGGAGAACAAACCTCTATCTGCAAACATTTTGTCGCCTCCTTATTAGTTGATGGACTCTCGCACGCCATTTTCCTGACGATATTATATCGCAAGTTTGTTTGCTGTTTGTTCTTAATGCTTTTTTCCATTCTTCTCCATAATATCCGATCGCATAAAGCGGTAGAAGTGGAGGAGGATGCGGGAGAATGAACCTCTATCTGCAAACATTTTGCCGCCTCTGTATCAGCTGATGCGCTCTCGCACGCTTTTTTCCCGACGATATACAAACCTTAACACAAACACACTTAGAACAAGAGATATATCCACGCAGTATTCTGGGTAAGGAGACAGCGAAGCACATGGCAGCATGGCAGAAAAGTGCCTCCGAGGCAGTTGCTCATGTACTAAAATGAAAAATTTTTTCCGAATTTTTTTGCATGGCCGTTATTAGTGTATTTAGTATTTTTTACTATTATTTTTAGGGACGTTATTTCAATTTCACGGATTATAAACATGCATAAAAAGCAAACTAGGTGTATGATTACTTGTGATATAACAAAAGCTCTTCAAATGTCTTTTTGTCAAGCTACCTTAATAATTTAATAGCAGTTTCATACTTTTTAAACTCTGTTCATTATCGTCTATGGTACTGCCTTTCTTCTTTTTTCAACCTCCTACCATATCTCATGATAAACAAATAGAGGAGAATGATATCAGAGCTGATGTTTCATGCCTACAGCCTTTGGCAGCTGGTAGATGTAGTATGGTGTAAATGGAGCAACTGAGTCTCCTCACCAAAGAATAAATATTTAATGGACAGATTACTTCAAACAAAGAAGATGACACTTTTCACTGATTTAAATATAGTTTGACCACAAAACCCTATACAGACACTCCCCAACTTACGAACGAGTTAGAGTCCAGAAGTCTGTTCGTAAGTAGAATTGTTCATAAGTTGTGTTTAGTGAAAAAAGTACTGTATTATATATACATATCAGTACTGTACAGTCCTTGGGCTAAAGACACTTAACTACGACATAAAGTACACAGTATTGTATAATGAACTTTTAATTTGTTCTTAAGTTGATATTTTGTATGTACAGTGCTGTATATATGTTGGTGAAGCACCCGAGAGGACTGCAATTATTACGCAAGGTTCCAGGACCCATTGTTTCTGATATCCCCGTTTTGGCTTTGAATATGAGCTGAAGACGCATTTTCAGAAAAGTGTCTTCATGAAAGATTGTTTTGAACTTGGTGTGCCACACTTTTGCTTCACCAACATATAAAATATCCAGAGATTTCTTTACTACTATTGATTTATTTTCAAACCTTGGAAAATCACCAAGGCCTAGCAAGTACAGAACAAGCTTTGCTGAAGACACTTTTCTTGAAAATGATGCTTTGACTTCTCTGGAAGTGAAAGTTCCTGATCTTCTATCTTTTTTCATGAGATTTGTATTCATCGATGAATACAATGGGTAGTTGTTTTGTTCGTATCTGTGAATGTTCGTAAGTAGGGGAGCATCTGTACTGTGTATAATTAAAATGTCTTACAATAATTTTGTCAACTTTTTCAGTTCTGATGAAACTAAAATCTGGTGAAATGATGAAACTGTAGCTGTCATGACCACCAAACACATTCCTAAATGGTAAGAATTTTTTTATAAGTACAGTAGTTGTTTCGTATGATTAAAGTAGCCAAAAACTTTTTGGAATAGAATGGATAAGACTCGAAGCTTGGAGGTTATGTGTATTAATATTGTTTTACTAATAGCACGATCTTTTTTAGGTGCTCATACTAATGTGTCAGATTCTGAAGGGAGGCCAACATGGAGATAAACTTCTTTTTAGATAAGACTAATTAAGCTTTTGAATTCCAGTAATATACTTCTTTGTTTTATGTTATTTAACTTAGAAATCTTAAGTTTTCAATCATTATTAGACAAAATTTGATCATTTCCCTTAATGCTAATGTTGCCTATCTGCTTAGATTTTACTCATGCAATTTTAGATGAAGCTTAGAGGATGCAATATATTGCATATAACCTTTTAGTAGCCTTATATATTCTTTAAGTTATACCAAGATTACTTTACTGTACCTTAACTTTACCTAATACAACGTAAATTTATGTAAAAACTGTACAGCAGATATTCAGTAAAATATATTTTTTTAAGGGATATTATTCTGAATTTTTTATTTATTTCATGATTTCGTAGATGTGTATGTTCAAAATTGCCTTTGAAATTTACATAACATTTGAGACTAGTGTGTATACATGGGGTCCCTGTTTAACGTTATGGTTCCGTCCCTAACAGGTGACTTAACTCTGATTTTTATGCAAGTCAGAAAACACCCAATAATCTAGGGCCCCCACCAATGTTAAATATAAATACTCTAAAAACATAGAAAAGTAATCTAAGGTCTTAATCTAAGACATAAAAATAGTAAAAGTAAACTCAACAGTTTTGCTTACCTTTACTTGTGTAATGAAAAACATAAAACTAGTATAATTACACTACAGCACAGTACAGTATATAGTACAATACTGCTTACCTTTACTCGTGTGGTCAGCTTGCAAGGGAGGGAGAGACACTTATAAGGAGGCGGAAGCTGGAGAGGCAGGTGCTGAGGAGAAGGGGGCCGGCGAGTCTGGAGAGGCAAAAGAACATGCTGCTCATGATGGAGATAATGGGGCAGGTAAATGTATAGAGGTAGAGGGTACAGGATCTGCTGATGGGGGCTCTACCTTCATGAAGGATTGGTCGAGGTGGGTCTGTAAGGATGCCCTCTTCTTTCCTCCCAAATTTTCATGCAACACCACAGGGCATCATTGATCACTCGGGCAATCTTAGTGTACCAGGCAGTATTGGGGTTCTAAGCCTCATGGTTTGCCAACGCTTTCTCTACTAAGGCAAACATTTCTTTCAATTCCCTGCTTATGAATCTCTTGGGCTCTATGTTTGGTATTTCTTCATCCTCTTCAACCTTCTGCTTCTCCAGTTGAATGAGGTCCTCGGCAAATAACTCCTCTCCCTGATTTTCCAGAAGCTCTTTTACATCATCAGCCTTCACCTCCTAGTTGAGCGCCTTACTCAGCTCAACTACATTCTTGGTGACAGCCTCAACTGTCTCCTCAAAGCCTCAGAAGTCAGTCACAATATAGGGTCACAGTTTCTTCCATACTCCATTCAAGTTTGTCTGCTTCACCTCCTCCCACGCATCAGCAATATTCTTCACAGCCTGAAGAATATTGTACGACTTCCAGAATTCCTTGAGAGTCAAGTTCTTATCCTTTTCAGTTGCCCTGAGAGCCATAGTAATTGTCCATCAGAGGTAGTAGGCTTTGAAAGAGGCAATGACCCCCTGATCCGTTAGCTTTAACAATACACTGGTATTAGGTAAAAGGTAAGCCATCATGAAATTAGATTGAAAGTCATCCAAATGGGGAGGGTGACAAGGGGCATTGTCCAGCAACAGCAACACCTTAAAGGGCAGACCCGTGGAGGCACAATACCTCTCCACTTCAGGACCAAAGTGATTGCTGAACCCGTCCTTAAATATTTGAAGGGTTATCCAAGCCTTCTTGTTCAACTTCCAGACGACTGGCAGTTGATCCTTCCAAACCCCCTTGATTGCCCTTGGGTTTTCTGCCAAGTAAATCAACAAGGGTTTCAGCTTAGTCTCCAGCAGCATTAGCCCCCAGAAACAAAGTCAGTCTCTCCTTGCTGAGTTTATGGCCTAGTTTTGTCTTCTCCTCCTTAGCAATGTACATACGACCAGGCATATGCTTTCAGAACAAGCCAGACTCATCCAGATTAAATACTTGTTCAGCACAGTAACCCTCCTTCCTAAGTATTTCTTCTAACACACTGGGAAACCCTCTTGCTGCTTCCTCATCACTACTAGCAGCTTCACCTTGCATCCTTAGGTTATACAAATTAGCATGAGCCTTAAAAACTGGCCACAAACTCTTCACTTTCACTAGCTTCTCCCTTTTCTTTTTTCAAAGCTTTGAACAATATTTTAGCCTTTTTCTGTATTACCATGAGGCTTATTGGAACATTCCGTCAATGCTGGTCATCAAGCCAAAGCACTAGCAATCTCACCATATAAATTATAAGGCGACTACGCTGCTCAATAACCAGTGGACATCATAGGAGTAGAGTAGAACCTCTCACTTGTTCATGGATGCGATTTTTGTCTTTGATATTTGTCTTTACGGATCCGAGTGTGCGGCCAATATTCGTAGTAGTTTCTCCCTTTTCCGAGCATATTACTATTTCAACTTTAATTTCCATGGTGATGGCTTTCCTTTTCTTTGTAGCACTGTCATCAGAATTATTACCACTACGCTTGAGAGACATAGCAGTGTCCGTAACGAGTGAAATGAACGAGAGAGCAAATGAACACGAGGCACAGTATGGCCGGCGAGAGGAAACTGAGCGGTGGTTCTTCCTCTTCTAATGCCGCATGATGCCGTATTATTTCACGACACTCAACAAACTATTCCGTATCAAATCGTATTTATGGCTATTTGTTTAGTATTTTTTTTTTTAAATTAAATATAATCCTTCAATATAACAAAGTATATTAGCAAATAAATAAATAAAGCCATTAACTTTAAGCTGTGTATTCGTCGTCCGTGCTTACAAACTGTTAAGCGCAAAGTTTAAATTTATTGCAACAGCCAGGTAGGTAGAAAAATTAATTTATTAATAATTTATTGGCCTCCAACGTAACATCGAAAAGATGTTTTTTGAAATGACATTCTATGGGGACCCCCTGTATATATATATATATATATATATATATATATATATATATTATATATATATATATATATATATATATATATATATATATATATATATATATATATATATATATATATATATATATATATATATATATATATATATATATATATATATAACCCATCCACTGGGTTAAGCAGGCCAGATTAGCTCAGTGCCAGTCCCAAGCCCGGATAAATGGGGAGGGTTTCCAGGATAGTCCTAGCAAAGCACTGGAAGAAAACCTCTTTGCTCAAGCAACGCATGGCTGACAAAAATGTAATGGCCCTCAGTCCCAAGCAGCCCTTTGATGGGCGGAGGGTGGAGGAGCTTCATACTTGGTCAGCCGACTGACAGATAGAGAACTATCTACTCAGGTGTATGGTGAGAGGGAAAAAAAAAAAAAATTATAATAATAATATATATATATATATATATATATATATATATATATATATATATATATATATATATATATATATATATATATATATATATATATATATAAAAGCCCGAATGAATGGGGAGGGTTTCCAGGATAGTCCTAGCAAGACACTGGAAGAAAACCTCTTTGCTCAAGCAACGCAGGGCTGACCAAAATGTAATGGCCCTCAGACCCCAGCAGCCCTTTGATGGGCGGAGGGTGGAGGAGCTTCATACATGGGCAGCCGACTGACAGATAGAGAACTATCTACTCAGGCGTATGGTGAGATATATATATATATATACATATATATATATATATATATATATATATATATATATATATATATATATATATATATATATATATATATATATATATATATATATATATATATATATATATATATATATATATATATATATATATATATATATATATATATATATATATATATCGTGCTCCCTTATTTATCGCGTGGGTTCGGTTCTGAGACCAGCCGCGAAAGGTGAAAATTCGTGAAGTAGGAGCACCATATTTATTACAGGTATTTTATATTTATTTTTACCTTTATTGTATAAACCCTCCCTGCACTGTTAGCAACTCACACTTTACTTTATTAATAACAGCGTGCAAGCATAAATTTATATGCACGTGATATTATGAATATTGAAAAAAAGTATTAAGAACAAACCGCAAACAAACTTTCGATACAATATCGTCAGGGAAATAGCGTGTAGAGAAAATATACATTTCATTTAAGTTCGTGCAGCATGGTCGATATGTAAAGAAGATAGAATAATGTTTAGAACCAAGGAATATTAATTATACTATAATCTTCAAAATTAGATAAACCCCAAATAGGGTGAGTAAATAAATATTTTATGAGTAAGATATTGTGCCTGAATACTGATAAGCATCAGCTGATACTGAAGCGGCAAAACGTTTTGGTTAGAGGTTCGTTCTCCTGCATCCTCCTCCTCTTTTACCGTTTAATGCGATCGATTATTATGAAGAGAATTGAAAATAAGCATTAAGAACAAACAGCACACAAACTTTCAATATAATATCGTCAGGGAAATAGCGTTCGAGGGTGCATCAGCTGATACTGAGGCGGCAAAACGTTTGCATCCTCATGCTCAAAAATAGCATATACCCAGAAAATCTGCGATATAAAATAAACAACATGTATCCAGTAGTAGGTTGGCTCATGGCACCAGCTACACTGAATATTCTTGGATATTCATTACACATCTTTTATAATCCCTTCACATCTGACAGGTCATTATACTCTCCATCTCTGTTTCTCTTTACTTTATGTATTCTTCGTGCCCAGGCCCGATAAAGGCTGTTTTATTTTATTATTTTTTGGCCCGTCCTGTGTCACACTCATTAAATTTTTTTTTTTTTCCCCTCGCCAAACAAATCCGTGATGCACTGAATTCGCAGTAGGTGAATCGCCATATAGTGAGGGATTACTGTATATATATATATATATATATATATATATATATATATATATATATATATATATATATATATATATATATATATATATATATATATATATATATATATATATATATATATATATACTAACTTACGAACAATATAGGTTCGAGAAGTCTGTTTGTAAGAAGATTTGTTCGTAAGTTACGTTTAGGTAAAAAAAAAAGTCCTGTGCACTACATATATATGCAGTACTATACAGTATTTAGGCTAAGGACACTTAACTAACACATAAACATAAAGTATTAATGAATTTTAATACAGTGGACCCTCCGGTTACATATGCCCCAAACTACGAACGAATCGACCTATAACCACAATTTGCGAACAATTTTGAATCGACACCCGAAAAATTCTCAAAGGTACAAACGCACATTTGTGTGCACATTCACCCGGGCTACCACGACTTTGCTCTTAGTTCTGCATCGGGCGAACGCTGAAGATCGCTCGTTGTAGATTTTGATTTTTTTTGCTTGTTACTCTAAATTAACCTTCATTATGGCTCCCAAAAAAGTGAAAAGTGTCAGTGATAGTGATATTAAAAAGCCTGAACAATTCCTGTGGAAATGAAGAAAGAAATAATAGCTAAACATGAGAACAGTGTTCGTGTTTCTGATCTTGCCAAAGAAGAAAGAGGCCTTAAAGACAGCTGACGTGTCAAAACAAGTGACTATATTAACGAAACAATGGTCTCAAGTAATAGAAGAGGTATAAAAATTATTGTTTAGATAAATGAAAAAAAGCTTGCTGGAGATAGTGTTAACAAGGCTATAATATGTGTGAAGGTTCTACAGTTACACCATGATTTAGTAGCAAAAACTTCAAGTGCTAATGGCGCCATAATTGACGAATTTAAAGCAAGAAGAGTCAGGTTTGAAAAATTTTGTCGACGAACTGGAATTCAAAGTGTTGTTAGGCATGGAGAGGCAGCTAATTCAGACCAAAAGCCAGTGGATGCAAATGTGGTGCAATTGCTAAATTTATAGAAAGTGAAGGTTACGTCTCACAGCAAGTGTTTAACTGTGATGAAACCGATCTGTTTTGGAATAAAATGCCTAGATGGACCTACATAACCCAAGAGGAGAAGGCTCTGCCCGGCCACATACCAGTGAAGGACAGGCTTGTACTATTATTGTGCGCTAATGCAGGTGGGGATTGAAAGTTTAAGCCTCATTTAGCCTACCACTCTGAAAATCTACGTGTTTTTAAGCACAATAATGTGAAGACTAAACTTCCGGTAATGTGGAGGTCGAGTAGCAAGGCTTGGGTAACACATATCCTTTTTATAGTATGTTTGACTGAAGTTTTTGCGCCAGCTGTCAGAAAATATCTAGAGGAAAAGGTTTGCCCCTTAAGTGTCTTCTTGTAACCCATCCTCCAGGTTTGGAAGACGACCTTGATATTGAAAACGACTTCATAAAAGTCAAGTATCTGCCTCCAAACACCACTCCTCTCCTCCAGTCCATGGACCAGCAAGTCATTTCTAATTTTAAGAAACTATACGAAGGATCTTTTTTCCAGGTCACCAGCCACACGGATTTGACCCTGCATGAATTCTGAAAAGACCACTTCGGTGTCCTCACTGCATAAACCTCATTGACAAGGCATTGAAGGAAGTCTCTTACTGCCTGCAGGAAACTTTGGCCAGGTTGTGTGGCTGATAGAGATTTTGAGGGTTTCAAGCAGGAGACAGCTGTCAATGTAGTGAACGAGATCGTGGCCACAGACAAAAGTTTGGGCTTGGAGGTCAACAAAGAGGATATGGAGGAGCTGGTGGAGGACCACTGACAAGAAATCACCACCCAAAAATTGAACGAGTTGCAACGTGAGCGGGGGAAGACTATCCAGGAGGGGCAGGTTTCAAGTGATAACATAAAAGAAATTTTTAGTAAGTGGAGTGATCTGTAGGCTTTCATTGAAAGGCATCACCCTAACAAAACTGTGACCAACAGAGCAGTGAACATTTTAAATGACAATGTGATGTCACATTTTCAAAATATTCTTCAACAAAGAAAAAGACAAATTTCTCTGGAACGTTTTCTTGTGCCAATACCAGCCAGCGAACCACCTTGCAAGAGAAAAAAAAAAAAACACCAGAAATATATTTACATTTGCCCAACGATTTTATGGAAGGGGACTCCTTTGAGAGAGTAGTCCTCCTCCAACACCATCCATTTATGCCAGGAACTATCAACCACAAAGGTAAAGTGCAATGCAGTTATGTGTTTTTTAGTATTAGAGTACTGTATTTTTCTATAGTTAGGGTTATTTTTCATTCCATTTAGTATTTTTGCCACAAAAACTCATTAAAAAATAAAAAAATTTTGTTTCTGGACTGGGGAATGGATTGATTGGATTTACTTCAATTTCAATGGGAAACATTGTTTCAGTTCACGAACATTTTGAATTGCGAATGGGGTTGAATAGCAGATAAAGTTCGTAACCAGAGGTTCCACAGTACATTAATAATAATGTAATGATGCAATGCAGTACAATAATACATACATTAATATAGTACTTGAGTAGGTTTTTGTTCATAACACTGTTGTTCATATATATATATATATATATATATATATATATATATATATATATATATATATATATATATATATATATATATATATATATATATATATATATATATATATATATATATATACAGTGATCCCTCGCTGTATCGCGTTTCTTGGATCGCGTTTTCACTGTACCAAGGTTTTTTTTTTTTTGGCAAATTATTGTAAAATACCTATGTACATGAGTATGTCATGTAATTACCACTTCATTCACCGTAATTTTATCTATCACTTTCATATAAATTTACGTTGCATGCTGTTATTTATGAAGTAAAGGGTGCTTTGTTAACAGTACAGGGAGGGTTTATAAAGTGTAAACGTAAAAATAAATTAAAATATCTATGTACATATAGGCTGATCCTAATTCGCGGTTTTCCTGTCTCACGCCGGGTCCCGGAACCGAACTACCGCAATAATGGGGGGATCACTGTGTATATATATATATATATATATATATATATATATATATATATATATATATATATATATATATATATATATATATATATATATATATATATATATATACACAGTGTTGCCTCACTTATCGCAGTAGTTCGGTTCCGGGACCCGGCGCGAACCAGGAAATCCGCGAAGTAGGATCTGCCTATAGGTACATAGATATTTTAATATATTTTTACGTTTACACTGTATAAACCCTCCCTGCACTGATAAAAAACACCCTTTACATTATAAATAACAGCAAGCAACGTAAATTTTTATGAAAGTGATAGATAAAATTACGGTGAATGAAGTGATAATGACGTGACATACATACTCATTTACAATTATTTTTTCGTTTACGTACTGTATAAACCCTCCCTGCACTGTTAGAAAAACACCCTTTACATAATAAATAACAGCAAGCAACGTAAATTTTTATGAAAGTGATAGATAAAATTACGGTGAATGAGGTGATAATGACGTGACATACATACTCATTTACAATTATTTTTTTGTTTACGTACTGTATAAACCCTCCCTGCACTGTTAAAAAAAGACCCTTTACATTATAAATAACAGCAAGCAACGTAAATTTTTATGAAAGTGATAGATAAAATTACGGTGAATGAGGTGATAATGACGTGACATACATACTCATTTACAATTATTTTTTCGTTTACGTACTGTATAAACCCTCCCTGCACTGTTAAAAAAAGACCCTTTACATTATAAAGAACAGCAGGCAACGTAAATTTTTATGAAAGTGATAGATAAAATTACGGTGAATGAGGTGATAATGACGTGACATACATACTCATTTACAATTATTTTTTCGTTTACGTACTGTATAAACCCTCCCTGCACTGTTAAAAAAAACACCCTTTACATTATAAATAACAGCAAACAACGTAAATTTTTATGAAAGTGATAGATAAAATTACGGTGAATGAGGTGATAATGACGTGATATACATACTCATTTACAATTATTTTTTCGTTTACGTACTGTATAAACCCTCCCTGCACTGTTAAAAAAACACCCTATGCATTATAAATAACAGCAAGCAGCGTAAATTTTTATGAAAGTGATAGATAAAATTACGGTGAATGAGGTGATAATGACGTGACATACATACTCATTTACAATTATTTTTCCGTTTACCTACTGTATAAACCCTCCCTGCTTTGTTAAAAAAACACCCTTTACATTATAAATAACAGCAAGCAACGTAAATTTTTATGAAAGTGATAGATAAAATTACGATGAATGAGGTGATGATGACGTGACACACATACTCATTTACAATTATTTTTTCGTTTACGAACTTTATAAACCCTCCCTGCACTGTTAAAAAAAACACCCTTTACATTATAAATAACAGCACGCAACGTAAATTTCAATAAAAAAATGAATATACTGAAATTTTTTTTTTCAATATATTAATATTTTTGCGTATACCCATAAAATAAAATAATAATTTATCCAAAAAAAAACGCGATAGAGTGAGAACGCGAACCAAGAAGCGCGAATAACCGGGGTAACACTGTATATATATATATATATATATATATATATATATATATATATATATATATATATATATATATATATATATATATATATATATATATATATATATATATATATATATTTACGAACAATTAAAATAAGAACATTCGCAGATTCGATCAATAATATGGAAAAATAAAAAACCATAAAAATAAAGTTTACGTTATTATAATCAACTTTACGTCTGTCCGCTACAAATATTGGAATCATAATATCACTAGAAAACCATTAAAAGCACATGAAATCATGTTACTGTACAATAAATAAAAACAAAAGCACATAAAATAGTTCTTTTACTATAAATAAGAATAAAAGCATATAAAATCTTATTAAAATACGAACAGTAGTTCCAATATCTACCATTAGGCGTCGTCACTCGTCATAATAATAATAGTACTAATAATAATGATAATAATAATAAGAATACGAATAAGAATAGGAATGCAGCAGGCATTTGCATTTATCGAAAGGGACTTTCTTTGTTCGAGGATATGGATCCCAATGCTATAAATAAAAACAAAAGCACATAAAATCATGTTATTGTACAATAAATAAGAATGAAAGCATATAAATATCTTATTAAAATACGTACAGTAGTTCCAATATTTACCGTTAGGCGCCGTCACTCATCATAATAATAATAATATTAATAATAAGAATACGAATAAGAATAAGAATGCAGCAGGCATTTGCATTAATCGAAAAGGACTTTCTTTGTTCGAGGATATGGATCCCAATGGTATAAATAAAAATAAAAGCGCATAAAATCATGTTATTGTACAATAAATAAGAATAAAAGCATATAAATATCTTATTAAAATACGTACAGTAGTTCCAATATCTACCGTTAGGCGTCGTCACTCGTCATAATAATAATAATAATAATAATAATAAAAATACGAATAAGAATAAGAATGCAGCAGGCATTTGCATTAATCGAAAAGGACTTTCTTTGTTCGAGGATATGGATCCCAATGGTATAAATAAAAATAAAAGCATATAAAATCATGTTATTGTACAATAAATAAGAATAAAAGCATATAAATATCTTATTTAAATACGTATAGTAGTTCCAATATCTACCGTTAGGCATCGTCACTCGTCATAATAAGAAGATTACGAATAAGAATAAGAATGCAGCAGGCATTTGCATTTATCGAAAAGGACTTTCTTTGTTCGAGGATATGGATCCCAATGCTATAAATAAAAACAAAGGCACATAAAATCATGTTATTGTACAATAAATAAGAATAAAAGCATATAAATATCTTATAAAAATACGTACAGTAGTTCCAGTATCTACCGTTAGGCGTCGTCACTCGTCATTCCCGCGAAACCACTATTGTTTTGAATTGATATTATGAAGAAAATTGACAAAAAGCATTAAGAACACACAGCAAAGATATTTTTAATATAATATTGTCAGGGAAATAGCGTGTGCGGGCGCATCAGCTAATACGGAAGTGTGATAAAACGTATGCATCCTCGTCCTCTCTGCCACCATCAGTGTTGCCAGAATACATAAATGAGAGAAATGATAAATATAAAAAACATACATGTAAGGTGGTAAGTTATTTCAAGTATCTTAAATATGAAGTACATAGTTATTTAAATTACAGTACTACCATCTTGAAATTAATATATATTTTAAAATGTACCATACATCTGAAAATAATAACATCCCCTTTATCTGGCAACACAGGCCAATGGCATAATGGAGTTCATTAATTTGTTTACTGTACATAAATTAAAAAATAAAGATACTACCTGCCCAACGTGTGAACAATGTGAAGTGAGCCTAGAACATTTTCTACTATTTTGTGAAGCATATGCACAAATAAGAACAGGATATAGTATTTTAGCACAACCATATATAGAAAATAATAAAAACCGCACAAACAAAGTAGCAAAGCAAAACCAAGACTTGGGAGCCGTTGCAAAAGGCATATCCCACCCAACTATACTACTACTACAGTAAATCTGTATATCTATGCTAGCCTAGAGACAAGCTAATTCGATTTAAGTCGTTTTTCGACTTAAGTCGTCTCTCCTGGAACCAATTAACGACGTTAGGTGAGGTAAACCTGTATATATATATATATACTCAGCTCGTTTTTTACGCGTTGTTATAATACGCAAAATTGGAATAACTACCCCAAAAATAATAGTAAAAAAATAAGAAAGACACGAGTAACGCCCGTGCAAAAAATTCGAAAAAAGAATTTTAATTTTAGAAAGTAAGCAACTGCCTCGGAGGCACTTTCCCACCTTACTGCCATGTGCATATGTGTACATGGGAATTAAAGGGGGACTGAATCATATGAGCTCCCCACAACACCTCATACCACTTTTCCAACACTCGATTCCATCCCTAGTGATAAAGTTATTGTATAGAAACGCTTATTATCTAAGTCAAATTGATATAAAATGCAACACAATGAAAGGATATAAAAAATCGTCATTTATGACATTATTTTACTATGACTACTTACATAAAAGAGCAATTTTTTTCTGTTTATAGTTTAGATAAAGCCCTTTCCTTTTACACCTGGCACCAGCACATGTTAAAGTTGCCAGAAATTAGTAACACAGAAAATCATCCTTTTCACCCCCCCTCCCAAACCAGGGTGTCCCTTAAGTCTTCATATTCTAGATCGGATGTTATGGAGAAAATGCTATGTACGTGGATGAACATTAAGAACAAACTTGCTGTATAATATCGTCAAGGAAAAAGCCCCATCGTATATAGAGTGAGTACACCTGTGTAATTTTATACGTTTTTTTATGTTACACCTAGTTCTCAGAATAACGCCTTGATAGGTTCTCAGAAGTGTCGGGTAAATGGAAAATCGCGTGAAAAAGCAAGTCATTTTCCATAGGAAACAATGATAAAGGGCATAGATATGTTCCAAACCTTACATAGACACACCATGCCAAAGATATAAGATAAGTAAAAATCATATTTTATTACTACATAGCAGAGCAGAAAGCCCTGTATCTATTTTTAAGAGGATACAAAAGATATTCATATTCACTTTACAGCTAGAAATAACATACTGTACTGTACTCTATTATGCAGTGGGCAACAGTCACTGGGACATGCATGGTGGCCGTGAGCAAGTAACTTATGCGGTAGAAGAGGAGAATGCAAGAGAACGAACCTCTATCTGCAAATGTAAACAATGATAATATAAAAATTATAAATAACCAAAGCAAGACTAAAAAACAATAAATTAATTATGCAATGCCTAAATCTACCATATGACAGATTAAAAAACTTAATCTACATTCTCTAGAGAGGCGCAGAGTTAGGGGGATATGATTGAGGTGTATAAATGGTTTAAAGGGATTAACAAGGGTGATATTACTAAAGTTTAAAAAATTCATGATTAAACCAGAACTCGTAATGGGTAATGGATTTAATCTTGATAAATTTAGGTTCAGAAGGGAAATTGGTGAAAATTGGTTTGGTAATACCGTAGAGTAGCTGATGCATGGAACAGGATTCCTAGTAGGATAATAAATGCCAATATATATATATATATATATATATATATATATATATATATATATATATATATATATATATATATATATATATATATATATATATATATATATATATATATATATATATATATATATATATATATATATATATATATATATACACCTTGTTCCTTTTATAGGCGATTTTTTTATGTGCGAAATTGCAATAACGCCCCCCAAAAATAATAGTAAAAAATTCGGAATTCGCGAATAACGCCCCCCCCCCCTTTTTTTTGTGTGACAACAGGATGGACCAAAAAATGATAAAATGAAACAGCATTTATCAGGCTGTAAAGAGAAACAGATGGAGAGTGTAATGACCTGTCAGATGTGAAGGGATTATAAAAGATGTTTAATGAATATCCAGCTCTCTGCTGGGTTTTAATATACCTCTGCATTACTCTCATGATGTCTATTTCAAAAATTCTCCTTAAATCTTATTATTATTATTATTATTATTATTATTATTATTATTATTATTATTATTATTATTTTTAACAATAATTTTCCTTTGATAATGATTGTGGAGATTATTATTATTATTATCATTAATATCATTATTATTACGAATTTGTAATTAAACCATTATTTTTACAATAAATAATGTAGTTTTGGTTGAATGAACAAGAGTTAATTAAAGATCTCTCTCTCTCTCTCTCGTTTCATTTCACTTACATTATATAGAATATATTTATATTAAAAGGAGAATAGTCTTACAAACAACGCATACATCAGTTACTTTACAAGCTGATGAGTCGTTTGGGGCAGCAAATGATAAATATAATAATGCACTTTTAATAAAAACGTCAATGAGTTAAAAGACCGTTAAATTAATTTCCTTTCCACAAATCCTTTGTAATGTCTCTCTTAAACAGGAATTAGGTAGAAATTTTCCATCTTATTATGTAAATACAATTATTGCTTTAGTCTTTATCACGTTCATTACAGTGCTCATTTTAAAGGTAATAAACCTAAGTTTTAATTCGTTTTTTGTAAAGAAATATGAGAGAGAGAGAGAGAGTAATTGGATACATTTTATTAACAAATTTGTCATTCAGAAACCAGATGCAAATTTGAAAATGGAAGGAGGATGCAAAACACGTGTTCTGAAAATATTAAGAACATAGGAATAGGGGACACTGCAACATGCTTACTGGCACACACGAGGCAGTTCCATTTTTGAATGATATTTTCAGCATGTCTAACCTATTCTATTCTACTCTACTTATTTATTCTATTTTTCTTATTATGATTTTTCTAATAAACACTAATCTATTCATACCCACCCTACCTCTGTCATATGTCTATCTAATCTACATTTGAAGGTGTCTAAGGTATTGGCATTTATTATCCTACTAAGAATACTCTACGGTATTACCAAGCCAATTTTCACCAATTTCCCTTCTGAACCTAAATTTATCAAGATTAAATCCATTACCCATTAGGAGTTCTGGTTTGATCATGAATTTTTAAAACTTTATTAATATCACCCTTGTTAATCCCTTTAAACTATTTATACACCTCAATCATATCCCCCCTAACTCTGTGCCTCTCTAGAGAATGTAGATTAAGTTTTTTTTTTTAATCTGTCATATGGTAGATTTAGGCAATGCATAATTAATTTTTTTTTTTCGTTTTTTAGTCTTGCTTTGGTTATTTATAATTATTATTTTATCTTTATATACCTTTGCAGATAGAGGCTCGTTCTCCTGCATCCTCCTCCTTTTCTACCACAAGTTACTTGCTCACTGCCACCATGCATGTCCCAGTGTACTGTATAACTGTTGCCCACTGCATAATAAAGTATAGTAATGTATGTTAATTTCTAGCTGTAAAGTGAATATGAATATCGTTTGTATACTCTTAAATATAGATACAGGGCTTTCTGCTTTGCTATGTAGTAATAAAATATTTTTTTTACTTATCTTATATCTTTGGTATGGTGTGTATGTAAGGTTTGGAACGTATCTATGCCCTTTATCATTGTTTCCTATGGAAAATAACTCGTTTTTTCACGCGATTTTCCATTTACACGACACTTCTGAGAACCTATCTAGGCGTTATTTTCAGAACAAGGTGTATATACAGGTATACCTCGGCTTAGGTCGTTTCGAGTTAAGTCATTCTCGATTATAAGTCGGTTTTCAAAAAATATATGGAATATATATTGTACAATAAATAAGGATAAAAGCATATAAAATCTTATTAAAATACGTTCAGTTCCAATATCTACCGTCAGGCGTCACTCGTCATTCCCACGAAACCGCTATTGTTAGCAACTTTACGTCTGTCCGCTACAAATATTGGAATCATAATATCACTAGAAAACAGTTAAAAGCACATGAAATCATGTTACTGTACAATAAATAATAACAAGAGCACATAAAATCATGTTATTGTACAATAAATAAGAATAAAAGCATATAAAATCTTATTAAAATACGTACAGTAGTTCCAATATCTACCGTTAGGCGTCGTCACTCCGTCATTCCCGCGAAACCGCTATTGTTAGGTTGAGAGAGAGGTATGGACTTAATCAGCTGTTGATGTTGACGATCCACAGCCATCTATGTCCGCGATGTAAACCACCAAGGTAAATTTAAAATAATTTTTTTTTTTTATTATTATTATTGCAAAATAATAATTTCTGTATTTGTGATTAACCTTAAAAAAAAGTCTTATTTTATCATGTCATAGCAAACCACATTCATAAATAAAGCATCCGCAATGTATGGTAAACATCACCAAATTGTATTCGTAAATTTAATTACCTGTACTTTTTTCTGTACTATGCAGTATTAAAAAATAAAATTATTTGCTTGTAAGCTTAAAATAGATTCTTATTAACCATATGTTATTGAAAATTGCATTCATGAATAAAGTACAGAACTAGGAATGGTTATTTTCGGTTTAGCCTGGCCTAGAGACAAGCTAATTCGAATTAAGTCGTCTCCTGGAACCAATTAACGACGGGTGAGGTATATATATATATATATATATATATATATATATATATATATATATATATATATATATATAATGATGATCTTTTCTTATTGTAATCTTCCTTGTACTCGTGGAAGAAGTTATCTGTACTGGCCATATTTTGGTTTTGACAAAATTTTTATGGCCGGATGCCTTTCCTGATGCCAACCCTCCCCATCTACCCGGGCTTGGGACTGGCTCCAAGTTGAGGCAGGCTTGCCCCCCTCAGTGGCTGGGTTTGCTTTGAGTCCATATCTATTTGATCTGGTCTTGGATGTAGTAACCCAGGGTATTAGAGATCCGTCTTCATGGTGTATGCTCTTTGCAGATGACATTGTACTGTGTAGCAACAGACGAGAGGTAGTGGAGAAGAGTGATGGAGGATAGAGGACTGAAAATCAACAGGAAGAAGACAGAGTACTTGAGGTTGAGAGATGATGAGGATGGGGAGGTCAATTTGCAGGGGAAGGTGTTGAAAAGAGTTGGAAAGTTCAAGTATTTGGGATCAACAGTACCAGAGGATGGTGACCTAGTCAGAAATAACCCACAGAATACAAGCGGGATGTAAGAACTGGAAGAAAGCGTCTGGGGTGCTGTGCGACAGGAGAATAGGGATTAAGTTGAGGGGTAAAGTGCATAAGACAGTTGTGAGACCTGCGATGATGTATGGAGCAGAGACATGGGCAATAAAGAAGACACAAGAGAAAAAACTGGGTGTGGCAGAGATGAGGATGTTGAGATGGATGTGTGGGGTGACAAGAAGCGATAAGATCAGAAACTAGGTAATTAGAGGTACCTCAAAAGTTAGAGAAATGTCAGATAAGATACAAGAAAGTAGACTAAGATGGTATGGTCATGTCGGTAGGAGGGATGAACAGTATGTTGGGAGGGTGATGGAAATGGATATACAGGGTAGGAGAAGGAGAGGGAGACCAAAGCGTAGGTGGATGGATTGCATCAATGACGACCTGAGGTCTAAAGGTTTGTTGGGTGATGAGGTATGGGACAGAAACAAATGGAGAAAACTGGCCAGAAACATCGACCCCACATAAAAGTGGGAAAAGATGTAGAAGAAGAAGACTCGTGGAAGTAAAAAAAAAAAAAAAAAAATTTTTTTTTTTTGCGAGTGTTATTCGCGAAAACAAGGTATATATATATATATATATATATATATATATATATATATATATATATATATATATATATATATATATATATATATATATATATATATATATATATATATATATATATATATATATATATATATACAGTGTTCCTTCACTATATCGCGAATTCTGTGCATCGTGGATTTTTTTGGTGAGGATATTTTTTTTCTTTTTTGTAAATGATTGTGACACCAGGACGGGCCAAAAATAAAATAAAACAGCCTTTATCGGGCCTGGGCATGAAGAATACATAAAGAGAAACAGAGATGGAGTGTGTAATGACCTGTCAGATGTGAAGCGCTGTACAGTGGTAACGCGCTGGCTTCGCATTCATGAGGTTGAGAGATCGGTTCCTGTCCACGACTGAGAGTTTAAGCTGTTGACTGGCAGGTTACTGCTATGGCTGGGCACCACAGTGGGGGGGTTGGGGCTTGCCCCGGCTGACGAACACCCATTGTATAATGGAAATAAAGGTTTATTATTATTATTATTAAGGGATTATAAAAGATGTGTAATGAATATCCAATTCTCTGCTGGGTTTTAATATTCCTCTGCTTTACTTCCATTATTATTAGTATTGTGTACAGTGCCCCTCCCTATTTGGCTGGGACAAAAGGAGTTTGGGGGGTTGGGTAGAATAGAATGCTGGAGAGAGAGAGAGAATGTGGAGGGAATTGTTGGGGGTAGACGATCAATGTTGTCACATGGTGTATGTTTGTGATTACCTAATTGTGTTTACGGGAAAGAGCCCAAAGCTCGTATCTTCCCGTCTCTTGATCGCTTCCATATTATACTTAGTGATACTTATCATACCTCTCCTTAAAACTATGGATTGAGATAGCATTAACTACCTCCTCGCTTAGCCAATTCCAATTATCAACTACTCTTACACTGAAAAAGTATTTCCTTACATCCTGCAAAGAAGTTTTCTTACGAAGCTTCAAACTATGACCTCTAGTTCTAGAGCCAGCCATATCAAAATATCGATCCCTATCCACTCTATCATAACCATGAAGGAATTTAAAGACTGTCACCATATCCCCCCTCACTCTTCTAGCTTCGAGTGATGGTAAGTCAAATTCCCTCAGCCTCTCATCATAACTGAGATTGCGTATTTCTGGCACCAGTTTCGTGGCATGTCTTTGAACTTTTTCAAGCTTAGCTATGTGCTTTTTCAAGTGCGGATTCCAAAAGGGGGCTGCATATTCGAGTTTTGGCCTCACATAGGTTACATAAATATTTCTGAACATTTCCTTGTCCATGTGCCTGAAGGCTACCCTTACATTTGATAAGAATGCATATGCTGCCCTTACTATGCCATTTATATGTATTTCTGGAGACAAATCTGCCAGTATGTTTACTCCTAGATCTCTCTCATTTTCTGTCTCTTGAAGTTGTACTCCAGCCACCGAGTAGTCAAGCTTGGGCCTTCTTGCACTTGTACCCATTCTCATTACCTTACATTTTGAAGTATTGAATTTCATTAGTGTGTGTGTGTGCGTGACCCGCTTAACCGATTTCCGTTCCGTTCTGCAATTCAGTTCAATTCAAAAAAATTTATTGACATAATAGGCAATTACATCAAATGGAGCTTGTTAGCAAGCTAACAAGCCCGCCCCACAACTATAAAAAAAAGCAAATAAAGAAAAATATTTGTTCTTCAAAGCAAGCAATAATGACAGTGAAAATTACAGTAATATTAACAGTCCTAATAATGATACACAATATGACAATTGGTCATTTCAAATATTAAACTACGCCCATAGCAAATATACTTAGAAAATTTTTTCATATCGTTCATTCAGCACAAGAAAAATCATGTACTGACACACGGACAATTATAATTGCAAAGAACTCTGTTTACACAAAGTAATCAATGTTATCGTGACATGGTAAAGGATTAATTGGCAGAAAGCCTAAAAAGCAGATTTTGCTCTCGACTTCGGAGCTATACATACACTATGCATAAGAATACTTATACATAATATAAATGAATGAAAATTACAATAGTATTGACAATCCTAAAAATAGTAGTCTCTCTCTCTCGCTTTGTTGACTCCTCATTTCCAATCTCAGCTATGTGGCTTCCTTTATACATTAACTTGCTTTTTATTTTTTTATATCTTCCTTTGTTCATCTCTGTATATTTGTCTTTTTATCTATCTAGCGGTCTCAGTTTATTGTATAGTATCCTTTGCTTAGTTAGTACTCTATTCTCTTTTTAGACAAAAATGAAACAAACTTTTTTTTTTAGTGTACTTCTCTTCTTCTTCCTCTATTTGCGTTCCCATTTTCATATGGGGTCGCATCTCTTCACTAGTCGTCTCCACTGGTTCCGGTCCATCACTTGCTCCTCCTCCAGCTGTCTCTCTCTGAGATCCTCCTTCAGTCGGTCCTTCCACCGTAGTTTAGGTCTTCCTCGTCTACGTCTGCCCTCCACGTCCATCTCCATCACTCTCACACCCACGTAGTCTTCTTCTCTCCTCTTCACATGACCGAACCACTGTAATCTCCTCTCCTGCGCTTTCGCCGACGCCTCCACCACCTTCACTGTACCTCTGATCTGGTCATTTCGTATCCTGTCCTCCCTCATCACCCCACACATCCACCTCAGCATTCTCATTTCTGCGACATCTATCTTCCTTTCTTGAACCTTTTTCACTGGCCACGTCTCCGCACCGTACAGCAACGCTGGTCTCACAACTGACTTGTACACTTTTCCTTTCACTCTAGCACTGATTTTCTTGTCACATAGCACCCCTGATGTTCTCTTCCAGCTGTTCCACGCTACCTGGATCCTATGATCAATCTCTCTCTCTAGGTCTCCATCCTTCGTTACGTAGGAGCCGAGGTATTTGAAGGCGTCCGCCTTTGGGAGCTTGTGGTCTTGCATGAACAGGTCGCCTCCTTGTGTCACATTGCACTCCAGGTACTCCGTTTTCTGTCTGCTCACCTTCAGTCCGTAATCCTCCAGCAAACCCCTCCATAGCTCCAACCTCTCTTGCAATTCTTCACGGCTCTCGGAGACCAAAACAATATCGTCTGCAAAGAGCATGCTCCATGGTGCCTCCTTTGTCACTTCCTCCACCATCACATCCATGAGAAGGTTAAATAGATAGGGGCTAAGAGCTGATCCCTGATGGAGTCCAACTTTCACCTGAAAAGGCTCTGTAGTGCCAACTGTACTTCTTAAGAGTTGTGGCTTCCCTGTATATGTCCTGAACTATCTTGACATACTTCTCCTTCACTCCCTTCGACCTCATACTCCTCCACACCTCGCTTCTCGGGACCCGATCATAAGCTTTTTCCAGGTCAATAAACGCCATGTACAGCCCTCTTTGCTTATCTCTATATTTTTTCCATTGTCTGCCTCATTGCGAATACTGCATCCATTGTTCCTCGACCTTTCATAAAACCAAACTGCTCACTACAAACTTCGGTCTCCTCCCTCAGCCTTTTATCCAACACTCTTTCCAGCAGCTTCATAGTGTGAGATGTTAGCTTAATTCCTCTATAGTTGTTGCAACTCTGGATGTCTCCCTTTTCTTTGAAAATCGGTACCATTATACTATCTCTCCACTCGTTCGAGATAGTCTCTTCCTTCATCACCATGTTCAGGAACTTTGTCAGCACCCGTGTACTTCTCTAATTTTCTAAATAATAATAATAATAATAATGTCTACTTATAAGTCACTTTTAATCTTAGAAGAATAACCTTCGTATAAAAATGGAAATAAATGTTTTTGTTTGTTTGTTTGCCTCCGTATCAGCTGATGCTTATTCAGGCACAATATCTTACTCTTAAAATATTTATTTACTCACCCTATTTAGGATTTATCCAATATTCAAGATCATAGTAATATTAATATTCCTTGGTTTTACACATTATTTTCTACCTGCACAAAATCTTAACGTAAATAGTGTCAGCTGAGAAAAAGAAAACGTATACAATCCGTTCAAAGAAAACAAATTTCCTACTGTACATGGGAAACTTAATTGAAATATATATACTCTCTACACGTTTCTTTGCAGTTTGTTCTTAATGCCTTTTTTTCAATCTTCATAATATCATGTTCATATAAATTTACGCTTGCACGCTGTTATTAATAAAGTAAAGGGTGGTTTGTTAACAGTGCAGGGAGGGTTTAGATAGTAAAGGTAAAAATAAATGTAAAATACCTATGTATATATTATGCTCCTACTTTGCAGATTTTCACCCATCGCGGCCAGTCCCAGAACCGAACCCCCGCAATAAACGAGGGAGCACTGTGTATGTATATATATATATATATATATATATATATATATATATATATATATATATATATATATATATATATATATATATATATATATATATATATATATATATACCAAGAACTTGCATATTATGAAGGATTAAATAAAACACTAATTATACATTTATTTTATTGAGATGACAGTCAGTGGTGTTTCTTGAAGTCTGTTATTGAGCAGATAATTGGGTATGTATTGAAGAATGATCGAGTTATTAGTATGGCCACAGTAAGCATAACTAAGGGAAATGTTAGAAGAAGAAGTCTGAATCATATTCACAGAAATTTACATAATTACAAGAAAGTAAATATAAGTGTTGCCAGAAGTAGTATACAGCAACTTAAAAGGCATAGAGTACTGGTAATTGTTCATGTTGCCTTAGGGGGCAGTTGTTATACCAGTAAGTTACTTATATGCCAGTATATCTTGACTGAACAGAGTAACGAATCCAATAACTTACGTTATTACAGTCAAATTTAAAAAATTCACAAATATCACAAAGATGTCACTAAAGAATTTTAGCCACTTTTAACCAAAACTTTCTTTACATTAATAACTGAGATTGTAATGTGTATTTTGTCATTTTCTAGTTTATATGGAAGTTCTGTATATTGCCATGATACCTTTATGATTTTTAAGCATCAAGGACATTCCAGGCATCTTCACCATTTTACTGAGGTTTTGTGTTTTAAAACAAGCGTCTTAGTTATGACTTCTTGCTACTACCTGAAGGGCAGCAGAAACTATTGAAAACAATGATATTCAAAATTATGACATGGACAGGGCTTATTGCTACACAACAGCAACTTACACTAGCATCTTGGTACAGTAACACTGTAGGACCCACGTTTTGTTAGTCTATATTAAACTTAAATGATAACTATTACCAGTATATTGAAAAAAAAAAATTATGGAGGCCACCAACTTTTCTGAGTTTTAAATTTTTTATATACCAATATCAAGAAACTAGTTACAAAGTTTGTACATATACGAAATTTGATGACATGTATTTCTCATACGATGTAATACTGAACTTTTATGGTATATATCTTAGTAGTGTGGTAACTAGCCTTATTGGTAGAGGATTCATAGCTATGTGTCTATGCAACATTTTACAAAAAGTGCAGTGAGCAATATAGTCTATACGTAGACAAGTTTATATAATGTGTACTGGTCCAAATTTTGAATATAACAAATTTTCAGTATGTATCCTTTGTTAGTAGAACTGTACATACAGGACTGGTACAAGAAATATACTTATCAAGATTGTAGCATTAATAGTGTGTGGTAAAATTAATATATCAGTAATAATAATCCAGTTTGACTAGGAACTTTGGAGGTCCAATTCCCAGTACCTACATCTTGGAAGTACCCAATTCCCAATCCACTTAGTGCAAAAGGCTCCTGAATCGATCACTGATGGTAAATATCTTGTAAATTCTAAAGCATTTCAGTCTGTACAGTCCACTGTATTTCTTGCATGGAAAAGTTAATAGTTAAAAAAAAAAATTTTTTTTTTTTTACTTGTTAAAGTTGGCCATTATTTAGTCGATACAATACAAACTACTTTTGAAACATTGAATATAACAATATAAGCAAAACTACAAGGACTCCGTTTTCAGAAGGAAATCTTGATATTGAAATACTTAATAAATGGAAAGTTTTTCGTCATATGCAACGCATAACTAAAAGATATTTAAACAATGTGGGGCCTACACCAACAATACTATGTACACAATTCTTATTGGAATAAAACAAGTGCTATGTACATTTAGATATATATATGTATATATATGCGTCATTACCATTAACGTACAAGGAGACAAGTTTCTAATGCTACTTATTTTACATACCAACAAGTTAATTTCTCCAATACTTTCAAGTCTCTTCATCCTCACTGCCCCATATAACGGAACAAAGGATGGAACTTAAGGTAAAACTGTTGTTTATTGTTATTTTCTCCAAAACAATCATATGATTGGTCATATATTTGATTTATAGTACATGGAAGTTGTACATCCCATGTTCATTTACAGTTTTACTACCATCAAAAGGAATTCCTAAATTCCTAATTTGCAAGTACCTAGCATATATTACTGGTAATATTAGGAGCAAATTAAATATGCTGCTTTGGCGGGTTTCACCAATATTGAAACTATCAAAAGTTAGAGTCTATCTTATATCTAAAATTTAAACAAGTATTTATTCGTTTCAGCTTCAACAATAAAAGCCACAGAATCACAGGTTTGTATTCTAATACAATCTAAAATTTCTTTCCTCAGTCTTCCCCTACACTCCATACTTCATACCATTACAAATAGATTTCTTTGATGTTAATAATGATAGGTATCTAAATAACTGCACTCCTTTAATCAGATGGGATGGAGAAAAGGACTAGGGGTGAAATTTAATATTTTGACTTCGTCCCGTCAGCATTCAACATGTTCAGTCTGTTTGCATTCACAACAGGTTGCATTATCCTCACATCCTTAAACAAATGTATGATATTTAGTGATAACAGCATGAAATTTTGTTTTCTTTGTAAGCTGCGCTGAGGTATCTAAATGGCACATCCCTTTATAATCATTATTAACAAGAAAAACTTATTCATCTAAGTTTTTGCTGGAGTGACTGGTAACTATGGACAATATCTGACATCGTCATTCAGCTGCAACTGCCATATAGCTTAAATACATTCCACATAATTTGCTGGATACAAACCGATGCGTCCCTCTTTGCGGCCTGTACACCAACCTTGCTCGTCCTCATCCTCCAGCTTTTCAAAAACATCCCCTACAAAATTTAACACATTTAGAGTTGCAATGGATGTAGAAAAATACATATGAGGGTTACTAAATTACATTTTTAAATTTTAAGATGTAAAGACTTATGAGAGCTATAATGATATGCAAACTTCATGCTTTGTGTTATGATGCCTGAGGTTTTGTAACCCTTCAAACACTACTTAAAGATAAAAGGTACTGTTTATATATGCAAAAGCGGATGTACTTGAACAAATGAAGTTGTTGTTGTTGTTATTTTTCCCAAAGTTGTCTGGCAAAACAGCCCCGATTCCCACAGTAAGGCCACAGACGATCCTGGGCTTCCCTGCAGAGCTCTCAGGGAGTGAGTTGTGTTGTTAGCATATGTGGCTGTAAATATTGCAGTCTTTTATACTGTGTTTGATTATATGAGGTGATATGCTACATCCTAAACAGGCATCATTAGTAGAGTTGTTCTGATACCTCAAAAGGGCTGGGTAGTGCCCATATCGCAGCCTGGCCAAGTGGACTTTGTCTTTATGGGAAAAGAGGGATTTAGGTCTTCATGGAAAGAGAAGGATTCAGAGCACCAAGAAAATACTAAGACAGAAAAAGTAAAGTTTAAGGACAAGGCAGAAATAAGAGAATGATACACAATAGGAAAAGGGCACACAAAGCATAGTCAAAATAATGAAGACCTAGAGAGGACGATAGATCTGCTTTTTGAAGATCATAATAATTAGAAAAGACAGAAGGAGGAAGAGAGTTTGAGAGTCTGGAGGTGGTTGGGAGCAAGCAGTCGTTGCATTTGGCAAGCTCAGGAGTGGGGAAGGAATGCAATTCACCGACTCATCGGTGAAGTGATGGGACTATAAAAATACATAAAAGAGAAAAGGATGATGATACCTTACAGAGAAGAGAAAGCGAATCTAGATTAGAAGAAAAGGGTCATTGATGAGTCTGACTGCCTTAGATTCAACTCTCTCAAGGAGATAAGTAAAAGAAGAACACTCCAAATGTGCAAGCAATATTCTAAGAAGGGACAGAGAAGATACTTATGGATTTTAAATAACTGAAGAGGGAAAGTTATGACAAACACAAAAGAGAACCTCCAGTTTATTAGATGCAGATTTAAAAATTTTGATTACGTGATTCCTCCTGGTTAGAGGCTATCTGGAATCCTAATATGTAAATAGAATTAAGAGGGTATATTTCGTTACTTTCGAAGACACTAGGGTTATCAGGAGAAGAAAATAAAGAGATAGCCAGAAACTGTTTTGGAGGCATTAAACTGAACTAAACTTTGGGTGCCCCACTCAGATACTCTGTAAATTGGAGCCGAGAGTTGAAGAAATCGAGACATGAGACTGAGTACAAGCAAAGGAAAATTGAAGAGTACAATCGTCAGTAATGGTGTGAAGAAGAGAGCAGGATGGGGACTGGAGAATATCGTTGATGATGGAATAGACCCCTATGGAACACCAGTGGTAACGGAAATGAGCTAGATGTTGTGCCGTCAACAACCACAGATATGTAATGGTCAGTGAAGAGAGAATGGGTAAAGCAGCTAGTCTGGCCAAAAGAGCCTTGTGCCACACTCTGTCAAAAGCCTTAGAGATAGCAAGGGCAACAACAAAGGATTCCCCATAGTTCCTCAGAGAAGATGACCATACACGAGTTAGATAGAACTGGAGGTCACCAGTGGATCTTGCCTTGCAGAAGCCGTACTGGTGATTAGAAAATAAGCGAGTTAAATTCAAGATGTTTCAAGAAAAGAGAATTAAGCAAAGTTTTGAATACTTTAGCGATAGTAGAGCTAAGGGCAATAGGTCGGTAGTTGTAAGGATTAAATGGTCACACTTCTTAGGAACAGGCTGAATTAGATAGATACTGATTGAGAGAATGAGGTGAAAAAGACAGCAAAACATGCGAGTCAGGTGATCTGCAAACTCCTTAAGGAATCTTGTAATGATACCATCTGGTTCGGATGCCTCGTTCTTCTTTAGACAGCAAAAAACCTTGTGGATTTTGCGTGAAGAGAGAATAAGGGAAGGCATAGGGTTAGAGAGGGGTAAAGTACAAGGAACAGGTTCACTAGATTCGCTTGGGAAAAATTGACAGAAATATGAGGGGCAAAGACAGTGGCTTTGTCAGTAGGAGAGCAAGCTATAGATTCATCAGAATGATTGAGAGGGGGAAAATTTCAGTTACAATAGGTTTGGCTAAGGACCAGAAACATTTATCAATGGGAGAGAATTTAAGGTCATCAACTTTTCTTTGTATAGTCTGTAGGGTGTTGTGTTGTTTTACTGAGGTTTGAAGCCCAACCAGGGGTTGCATATTCCATTTTCCGGTTTTACGTCACGGACTCCCTTATCTACCAAGGGCTAGGACGGTTGCCTTCTTGCGAAGGACTTGTTTTGGCAGATTCCATCACAGAGCGTATATACAGTTTGTATACATTTGTGATTTCTTTATTGTGTCAGAATGCTGTACGGGCGCATGACCTGAGGGCATTAAGTCGTAAGGTCAATTTGTTTTTGATGTTTGTGAAATGTTTAAGTGGCAGTATTGTGTAGACTGTTATACCTAGGATTTTAGGTGTGTGTGAGTGTGTAACCCCTTAGGCTCGATTCACTTCAATTGAATGAGGAAGCAAACATGGTTGGATCATGTGAAATGGCGTAACCACCAGCGGGGCACTTGGATAGGCCTAGAGAGAAAGAAAGAAATTCTAACCATCAACCAGGCACTTGGATAGGCCTAGAGAGGGCAACAAAAATTTTTTTTTAGAAAATAAATTATATTTTTATGAAATAAACAATATATGTGCTTACCTTTTATTGCTATGATGTAAGCATATAAAAGTACATCCTTTATAAAAAATAATAAGCGCACATTCATTATTTCCTTCGTTTGCTTATATATCTTATATTTTTCTTTAGTCACTAATGATGCACTTTTTTACGCTTTTAACAATTTGTAAAAAATATATATATAAATTTTATTTATAACTAGTTATCCTACCGAAAGATTATTGATAAGATATTGATAATACTGACTGTTAATTATTTTACAGATAAATCACTGATTAATTTTTATAGTCATTTTCGTTATATATTTTGTTTTTATTTTTTAGTCACTAAAGATGCACTTTTTTGCTTCTATATATTTGCATAAAATATTATGATATTTATAATTTTATGTATAACTATTATACTTCTGAATTATACTGGATAAACTATTGTGATAATATATTGATATTACTGATTGTTATTTATTTTACAAAGAATTCAATGATAAGATGTTCCTTTATTCATTTCATTTAGTTACTAATATATAAATGTTCACTGAATGACAATAAATTGCATATTTTCACTCAATAGTAATTGACCAGAGTATGATATGCTTTGAAGCACTCTAAATGCGATGGTGTCTCACACTCCTTACACCATGTTGATAATTATGAAGGTGTGATTATTATTTTGTACACAGGATGTACTGTTATATGCTTGCATAATATCAATAATAGATGAGCACATAATTGTTTACTATTTCATCCAAAAAATTACTTATTTATTAAGAAAGTTTTTGTTTCCCCTCTCTCTCTTTGGGTCTATTCAAGTGCCTGGCTGGTGGTTGCATTTCCTCTCTTTTTCTCTATAGGCCTATCCAAGTGCCCAGCCAGTGGTTACTTTTTCTCTTAGGCTGCCCGGCCTCTAGGTATGAAAGTTAGTTTATTTATGAAGAGGTGTAAAATATGAGTGTTCTATTGCCCAGTTAGTGAGGAGACTAAGTATGGAGTTGGCTGGGGCTAATTTATGTTTGTTAATAGAGCACCAATCAAGTAATATATTGAGGTAGGGCTGGAGGTCTGCAGGTCTGTTTGCATTTTGATGGGTACTTGTGAGTGTTATGTTGTCTGCGTAGGAACTGTATATACCTGGAGTGAGTGAGGAGTGGGTAGATCGTGCATGAATAGGTTAAAAGTGTGGGTGATAAAACATCCTTAAGGGACTTCGTTTGTAAAGTGTCTGATATTTGATGAAAAACTTGTAAATGTTATGAGTACACACCTGCCTTCAAGGTAGTTGGCCATCTATCTCTTTGGTATTACTGTGCATGTCTGTCTTGAAATTTTTTATTTGCAATGTCATGCCAGGAGATGGAATCAGTAGCTTTACTTATGTCTAATGTGACATAAAGTGTCTTATGATGTGGCTTAGTGAATTGATGCCATATAAAATTCCTTGTGTAAAGTCATTTAGAAGGATTTTTGCTGAATGTAATGGTCTGAAGCCATGATGTGATAGGATTAAGGAAATATGGTATATAATTTGCTGGAGCATTAGTCATTCAGTGACTTTGAAGGGAGTGTAGAGTATTGTGGTGGGATGAGATGATGAGAGTAGAGTGAGGTTCTGTCTCTTGCACTCCCTTCAAAGTTACCTTACAACTAAAACCACAACAAATTTCACCTAACATTCCTTTGGCCCTCTTTCAAAATAACTTCTCACCATTACACTCAAAAAACACCCTTATTACAGCCCGACACAAAGAATTTCTGGTTGCATCAGTTCAGCTTAGGCCAGCACACAAAATACTTCTTGCCACACTAGACATAAGTAATGCCTTTGATGCCATTCCCTGCCATAACTTCACAAACAAAATTTTCAACACAAACATGCACAATAGCACAAAAAGATGGTTTGGCAACTACCTCACAGTCATGTGTGCACACGTATCATTTGCCGATCACTAATCAAATGGATTCCCTTAAGGATATGTCACAGCAAAAACTCTTTAACCTATACATGCAAGACTTACCCACACCAAATTCAACCCAAGAATCCATAGCTTACTATGCAAATGACATCACGCTACAAGTACAAAAAACAACTGCAGACCTTCTCCAGCCCTACCCAACATACTATACTTGAGGTTCACCACAAACTGACTCAACTTAGGTCCAGCAAAATCCAAAACAAAAATACTCTCCTCACAACACAAGAACATGGTCAAATTCCACACTTCATCATAATCAACAACCCTAAAAAACACATGTGCACAACTAAAATCCTTGGTATATGATACATCAGTGACAGTTAAGTCACAAAAAAAAAAAATTACCTGACACAAACACTTATATCTTCATGTCACTTGCTCATACAGCATTTGGACACAAGAAAGAACCATTGCATCCATGTACAAACAATTTATATACTCAGCGATGGCATATACAAGCCCTACTTGGACTACTAACCTCACTAAAATACACCACAACACCCTGCAGACAATACAATATAAAGCTGTAAAAAAATTACAGGCTGCCTAGCAACTACACCTACAGCACCTGGCACACAATATCACAAATTAATGCTGTCCCCTTTTCCTCTTCTCCCACACCAAAGCAGCCTCTGCAAGTATATCTATACCCAGTTAACTCTCCATGGCATCCAGTCACACAATAACAATAAAAAGCTGCATTCACAAGTTCCAGACATCCATCCATCCAGGCTGCAATGTGGGCACCACCAAGCCCATCTGACCTATCTGCTGAGGCTGAATAATTTTGTCGATGCTGCCTATCCAGACTGTAACACATCACCCCATACAATCAAAGACATTTTGGGGAAGCAGGACCATTCGGCGCATCCAGTTTGGGGCGAGCGTGGCGTGGCCATTTTTGCGCAGCCCCTTCTGCCGCAGATCCATTGAGGGGAGGAAATATTTCGGCACAGCTCATGTTATTACCAAGTAATTGGATGAATGTATATTATTAAAAATATTAATGGAGGTAAGATTGGTTATCAAACACATTTTGGTAAGAAAACTTTATGTTTACACAGACCCTAAACTAACCTAACCAAACAGTTGCATTATTACAATGTTTTTCTTTGATGACTCATTAATTTAAAATAAACAACAAAAACCACCAAATTGATAATGGTATCGTATAACTGCGCCTTAATGGATCTGCGGCAGAACGGGCTGTGCCAAACTGGCTGTGCCGAAGGGTCCCATTCAACCACATATGTCAATAACATACACTCCCTTAGAGCTCTATGGTAAAGCCTAGGATCAGCAGTGACCTTCCTTACAGAGTCAGAGCTGTTCAGCCGGACAGCCTAAGGAACAGCAACACTACAACAACCCATGTCAAAAACAATCTAAATTGTTCACCCTTCAAAATAACATTAAACTGAGTTCAGCATCTGTTACGTATTACATTGTTAAGCCTTCTAAAGACAATTTTTTGTTCCATTTCAGTATACGTTATACATAGACTTAAATCAGAAAAAACTTACCAACTTTAAAGGAAAGCTCATCAGATTCAACACCTTCATAGTCATAAAGAGCTCTCACTGGTATGCCTGGTTTACTAGTGTCAACCATTCTGTCACTATAATCCCATTCGTCATCATCGCCACTGACACCATTACTAGAAAGATGAAGAGAATTATGAGAAAAAAGCAAATTTATATGAAACTAATGTATTTAGCATAAAGACCAGTAAAAAAAATATAATTAAAATACACAACAAAGGCAAATTTAAATAAAAATACTACTTAACATTACCATACGAAATATTACTTATAAACGTACAATATTATTATGAAAGACATACATTTGAAAACAGTGCTGGGAGAACATGCCAAGCTTTCTCAAACTTTGTGAAGCACCAATAAAGTTTGAGAAAGTATTCTAATCAACAACAGATATAAGTTTAGATTAACATGAAATATCACTGGAAAAATCTGCAGAATAATAATAATGGGAAAACTATCATTATTATAAAAATTTACTTTCCTACTGTACAGTCCAAGAATATTTTATAAAATTCAAACTAACACACAGATTCATTTAACCACACAGCAAAAATCCTTAAAATTCAGGTTAATCTACAATAAAAATATTCTATCAGATGTAAAGCAGTCCGGATATTGTACCTATGAGAAATAATGTCAGTAATAAACAGCTGACATTCTGCCTCATTTATTTCCAATACTGACAAGAAACTCATAATAGAGAGTAGCAGCACCCTAAAGGCTATACACTCAGCTAAAGGGAATTCAGAGAGTTAAATTACATTTCTCATGTCATCCTTATTAAATTATATAAGCAATGGAACATTTGACTTTTACAAAGCAATGAAACCGTATTTAAATGTAAATATCATTCATGGCTCTGTGTAGGTGCTCAAATTCCACGTAAGTGTTCCCATTTCAACTCCCTTCACCCCTTTATCACTGACAATATCAATTTAGCATGCAGGAAATAAGTATTTTGTATTAATACTTGAGGGATTCAGCAATACAGCAGTTTGTAATTAAGAAGCTCACTCAATACAGTTGTCCCTCATTGATTTTGACTATCCATGGTTGTAAAATTATAAATATAAATTATAAAACTTCATCCAAAAAATACATTATAATAACTACAGTAGTTTCTACTAAAATTACAATTGCATTTGCCACAGTTTAAGCACAGTAATGTATTCCTGGCATAATTTAAAGTATACAGGAGGTTGGGAATATATGCTAAGTATACACAGTTATATAAGGGTTTTGACTATAGCCAATATTTAACTTGCATAGTAAGTGGTGGAACCAATGGACAGAGTAAGCTTAGGGACATCTGTACACCAAAATGGCCCCCTACAGCTCCAAAAGATGAAAACTCCGACTATTACTATATAACTCAAAATGATAATGCTATATCTCGGTATTATGACAACTCAAACTACCACTCTATAAGTGAAATAAACCAATACAGTAATGCTATACCTCTTTTAGATGACAACTCAGACTACCACTCCATATGTAAAGTACACTGATAATGCTATATCTTGTAAAATGACAACTCGCTCTATCACTATATTATTAATATACACTCCTAATAGCCTGGTGTGAAGATACAGAATTAAGTTTAAACACTGCTTGAAACAAAGTGAAGCTACCTTAAAGATGAATAGGTGATATGTGAATATTAAACTTCAATGCAAGCATACTGTAATCATCCAAAACATATCTCATCATAGCCATCCACTACAGACGCTAAGGTTAATGTGAGGTATTTCTTATTATAAAGATTAACACATCTCTAAATTACAGAGTTTCAAGGAACAATTGCATGATCTGCACTACTGAAAAAATTATAAAAATGCAATAGGAAAATCCTGAGCTTAGCTGTAAAAAAAAATATGTGCTCACAATTTTCTGGGTAACATAGTTTGATAAATGTGGTAATATTTTGTGTAAGACCACAGCTATGGATATTCATGCATATAGAATATTAATAATATTGAAAATAAAAAAAAGATAACATATTGGGAAGAATCAACTAGGCTAATATGGTTTAAGCTCCTAAAGAAAATTATGAACTGGAAACATTCACAGCAAGAAAACATAAAAACTGGTGCATTCCAAACAATACGGTTGTTGTCTTAGCTATGACAGTGGTATATGGCTAATCAGGGCAAGTGATAATAATTCACAGCAATTATTTCCAATCAAAACATGGATAATTAACAAAGTTAAATAAAAAATGGCCAAGTTTATAATGTATGACTTGATTATTTATAGATATGGCTATGACTGCAAATATATACTGCGTGAAAAAATGCAGAACTTGTTCGAATTTTAGTATTGCATAAGAGTAGCTAGCTGAGGTTAAAATCTTCGTGAAAGTTTATGCTATAAGCTAAGCATAAAGAATGGCATAAAAGGTAACCAGATACCACCATCCATAACCAAGTGATTTTCAATCCCTCACTTTTGACTATGCGGATCCTCGTCTTCATCAAAAGGATTAGGAGCTTCCTGAGACTCTTGGGGGTCGCTGAGGTTTAAGGAAGAAATATGTCATCTTGTGATTTCTATTGTTATTATTTCATATTTATGGTTAAAATAGTAATTTCTGAAGTAATTACTTACCTTGAACTCTTTCAACAGTCAAAACAAAATATTTTTAGAAAGTTTATACTGCTTATGAATAAATACCTATAATGGAATAGAATAAAAGAAATAAGCCCTCGAAATGGAGCCCAAAGCAAATGGGAAACTTGAGGCTTGTTCTGGAAATTAACAATGGCAATGGATAGATCTTCACTGTAGACCGCATGCACAAGTGTGACTGAACAGAATTTTTACAATTAGATTCAAAATTATTTATTATATTTTCTTATCTTGCTGGTTTCTTCCTCTGGTTGTGGCCAACATGCTGACTAGCTGGTTCCATATAAATATGCCCTAATTTGCGGACTATAAGAAGCATTAATGAATAGATAGTATCCAAAATCTAGGGTGAAATATATTAAAAAGTTAAATTCAGGGGAGTTTTCTAAGGATTACCTAGGGCTCTACTAATGATTATTATTGGAACTGGCACTATGTAGTAATCCAACAGGGAAGTTAGTATGCATCCTAGACCATAATGTTAACCGTATTTTTAAGGTTATATGTGCACTCAAAGTGTTGTTTTCTTAAGAATTTTACTGACGTATGTAACCTAAAATGCATTTTGAGGAAACATATGTCTATTGTCTGCTTGATTTGTATTCTTATATGACTTGTAGATTAAGTTGTAATTTGTTTTATATTATTGGCAATAACTACATTATATTTTTCAATGTGTTTCTCATTCTAAAATTTTATATTCTTGCACATTTCATATCACTGGCAATTCCCTTTTGTTTTAGCAGCATAACAGTACTTTTGTATTGCTACTATAACAATCTGAAACGGAAACACTAGTGTTTCAAATGTGCACTCTGACAATTAAATAGTTCATTATTTTACTGATATTTGATATTTTCTGAATATCCTAATGTATTATACATTGTACAGCTTGGCATTTATAACTATTCCCATTTTATCTGTATACAAGATACCGTTCATACCAGAACATGTGACTCTCATAAATCATAAAATGTAGGTAGCTCCCTGATGCATTTATTTATAGATGTCAAACTCGGTTGGTATTACCAAAAAAAAAAAAAAAAAAAATGGCTGCAAGGTGTTACAAAGAACAAATAATAGTTTTGTTGTTTGCAGAGTATGAGACAGTAATGGAGGCAGTTGCCCTTCATTGAAGGTTTGTTATGTTCTCTAAGGTATTGTTAACCATACTACAACAAATAATATTCATGTAGTTTTGAATACCTATGCCACTGGGTGGTTTGCTTCACCAATGTACGTAGTTTAGTGATCACAATCATTATCTGAATGATCCTCGTTTACTTTTACTTTGTTTTCCCTGTAAAATATATTCCTATACGTAATTTATTGTATGTGCAATCTGAGTCTTTTTAGTATCCTAAACTAAGGAGATAATGGGATCACAACCTAAAACTCAAGCATGAATTCCTGATAATTATGCATAATAATACCAAAGGGGCAAATTTTAGAGAAAATAACATGGGTCTTGCAGTTACAAAATAGTTCAGTTTGTTGTACAAAAGTGTGTTACTTGTATGAATTTATCAAAGAATCTAAGCACCAAATACTTCAAAACTTCTTTAAGAATATGGATATTAAAATGGCAATGACTTTTTCAATAAATAAAGAATATTTGAGTGTTATACTGTACATCAGTTTGGAAAATATTTTGTGAAGACACCAAGAAAACTGCGTGTTCACAAGAAAGCAAAATTGTACACCTGTTAGATCTTGTGTATATACTACAATTCAAAAATTTCTTAATATAAAGTTAATAATGAGTTACTATGAACTAATGTACTTTAGTACTATATACATACTATTCTGATATTCATCACGTCATTTACGCTATATGAAAGAAGATGAACGGACTACAGCCAGACTGTTTCCCTAATATTTATTACTACAATATAATCTTAGAATAGAAATTTTCAAAAATGATAAAGGGTTTATGATGTATCAGTTTTAAGGCAAAGTGGTAGCATTCACGACTTAAGTCGTCAGGATGAGGGTTCGCGGCTCGGCATGGTTTGAGGTCAGAAAGGGCATTCAGTCATACCTGCCAAAAGTAGAAATGGAAGTCCCTAACATAAAACCAATCACAGTTTTTCATGTTATTTTCTTTTTGAGTAAAAGTTAGTAGTGAATTGGATGCGTAGGCTATGCTATGTCTGTCATCAAGAGGATGAAAAACCAATGCTTTGGCAGAGACTATGTATAGTTTTGCTGTGCAAATATAATCCTCATTTTATATGCCACTATTAGTCCCCAATATGGGGGTGGACAGTGTAGCTGGGGAATTACAGCAGGATGCCCTTCTTAGTGCCCCAAGGTGGGCCTGATCGTGGGTATGTCAACTCCCAAGACAAGCACTCAACCCAATCGGCTACCAAGTCCCCACAGTTTTGCTGTGCGAATATAAAGGAAAAGAGATGGACTGTTCCATGTACTGGGAATATGTCTATGAAGTCTAGTATTCCTAGAAAATTTTATGGACGAATCTAAACTGGAAGGGTGATTGGCCATACAGTAGCTTGTGCTGAGGTTGAACAGTGTTACCTGAAGCAAGGTCAAAGGTATGTTGTCCTAGTGTTTACATTAAAAGATATGAGCAAGAGATTTCTTAAAAGATTTATAGCTTTATATATTGCTTTTATAGAGCTGGAATATGCATATAGCAATGTCAACAAAATGTATGGAGTATGATGAAAAATGCTGAAAGGAGTAAATTGCTTTTACAGAGATAAAAATTTAGGTGTAAAAGATAGGTTGGCAGGGATGAGTGAGTGGGCTGAGGTATATGTCGTATTAGGACAAATGTGTTATACTACTCTGACTATTTAAACAGAATCTACATATGGATGGAATAATGAGAGTAACAGAAATGAGATTATGATAGATCAGGTTAAAATGAAAGAAATGGTCACCTAAATTTGGAATTGTGCTTGGGTATGTCCTTGGTCTTGTTCACTTTTCACAACTTTCATAAGTATTGCTCTAAAGAAATATAGTGCAAAGAAAGAGTAAAATTGGTACCGTTCTCAGTAAATTATTATGCAATTCTTTAGGAATAAGCATCAAAGAGACAGAACACCAAAAGATCTTCCATTAAAGGGATCCAACCTATATCATTTCATTCCAAAACTCAATAGATAGTTCTCCCATTTTAGGGTATAACTATGCAAACATTACTAATACTTAAACTAATAAAGCTTAGAAGAGTTGCATTTTATCCAAACCTTATAGCAGAATGTCTGTTGTTATCTGAAGCTTTTGAAGTGGCTGGAGAAGTATGATTGGGAGGGCCTTTCACAGAAGTAAGCGTAATATCTCCTGCACCGCTGACTGCCCCCTTTTGTCCCTTCTTACTAATGCGATGAAGCTCAGGGGTATACTCCTGTTGGGGGAATAACATCAGTTGCTTAAAGTCACTACAAAAACTAAGAAAAAATACACTTCACTGTACTTAAAGTCAAAAATAAAAAAGTAAACTTCATTGTACATAATTTGCAAGTGAATAATGGTCGACAAAGAAATATTACATATTATAAGGAAATCATCATTCATTCAAAACATAGGAAAGGTATTTCTTAAAACTGTTCAAGAAGTTAAACATAATGCAATCATGAATTATTTCATACAAACATGAAATAATAGCGAAATAGTTTAAGACTTGAAAAATGCTCTCCTGAAGCTAGGGAAGATTTTTGAAGTACAGTATTTCATATATATATATATATATATATATATATATATATATATATATATATATATATATATATATATATATATATATATATATATATATATATATTATATATATATATATAAATTTTTTTTTTTTTTTTTCCATGCAATGAAACCTCATGCATGCATGGTATACTCAGCTGCTTCTAACAAGGAAGTAAATATGAGATTATGACAACAAAAATTATAATATGCATGTACTTTTTATGATGCTGTAATCACTAGAAATCAGAAAAGTACAGATAAAGGTAAGGTGAAAGTGTTAATGATTTTTTTTCAATTTCAATACTGGTATATGCATTTGTATATGCTCTTGCCATGCAATATTTTTAAAATATAATTTTAAGCAAAAGCGTTGGAAGGCATAAGTTTACCAACTGTAGTTGATAAGACTTCAAGAGTTAACAATAAAATAAAGATTATTAAACAAGCCCAATATTTCAGAGAAAATTCCACACTGCATACAAGAAAATATATATATATATATATATATATATATATATATATATATATATATATATATATATATATATATATATATATATATATATATATATATATATATATATATATATATATATATATAGGTACAGTAATTGGTCAAAACATTATTTCTCGATGAGCACATGAACTACAAAGCAATATTAAAGGAACATCTATCAATATTATAATACAATTCTACCATGTATAAAAAAAATTAAAAAAATTATATATATATATATATATATATATATATATATATATATATATATATAATATATATATATATATATATATATATATATATATATATATATATATATATATATATATATATATATATATATATATATATATATATATATATATATATATATATATACCAACCAAGATATTCAAATTATATTTATTCAAACACACTTCAGCACTAAATGCCGCTAATATTACTGAGATTACTGTCACAACACTGAGAGTATGCACTGCCTTTAATTTTATTACTAATATAACATAGATACTTTTCACAACCAGTACTTCATAGTGCACATGTATACTCCTAGTAGTACTTATAGAACTAATTTCTTTAATTATAAATAGGGTTAGTCTGACAATATCTTGATTTCAGTAACACTAAACAAATCTTATAATTAAATGTAACGACTTAAACATAATAGGTGTAGAAATATGACGACTGCAACTTTATACCTTTTTCATACACAATACTATAAATTAATTTGATTGAATTTTAGCAATCATTTCAATAATAAAGCTTTATACTTAGCCATAGAAAATTTTCAAATCATTTCACGAACACAATACGTATACAAATTCTTAATCCATGAAAAAAATTAATATAACTAAAAAAGTAAACAAAATAGTAATAACACATGAACAATAAGAAATACTATAAATTAGCAAGAAAATAATGTTTTAGGCAATTTATGTACCTTTACAATTATGAAACAGATATGTTACATGAACTGAAAATTGAAATAAATCACAAAGAAACAAGCTCAGATGTCATTAGGGTAAACAGTAGAATGAGAGGTAAAAAATGCCAGTGCGCAATATATTCATTGCAATATCTCCTAATTCAATTTATCACCAGGTCTAATACCATGTAAAAAGATTAGTTGATTCCCTCCACACACAAAAACAATAAGTATTATAATGACAGAGGAATGCCAAAGCAATCTTAAAGGGATTAAATATCTAGATTGATATACAAGGAACACTAAAGCAACCTTAAAGGGATTAGATTTACAGGTGAATATAAGAATGAGAATGAAATCGTTTATTAAATATATGCCATTCTCATATAAATATTTAGTAGCATACGGTAAGAGTCTTCTGAGAAGAGAGGTAAAAGCGATGATACAAAACAGGTAGAGGAAAATCAAAATTCACATATTCTATCCCTCTCAAATTACTACTATGACAAAGAAATGAAATACAAGAAAACAAGTAGGTACATACATGTACAGTGCAGTAACTCTTCTCTTGTAAAAGTTTGATATTCCTGAATAATCTATGAGCTAATAGTTCAGATTAAAAGACCTGATATAATTTAAATGCCCAGTATTTTATGAGTAAGGGTAATACTTATTAAACTCTCATCTGATGTAGAATGAATTTCCAGATTATCAATAGAAGATACTGTAAGGGAGAATGGACCCAGCAATTTCTACCTCCCTGGCTCCTTTTTAGGCAGTAAAACAATGGAACTGATAAAGGAGATCAAAACAATCATCAATTATGTTGCCAAAGTAAACTACGGATACCTAAAGCCTATATCTGGAATGTGTTGAGGCAGAGGCTTGGTCTTGTTTTCTTTCTATGAAATACAGTTGTTGCATTAAAAGAATTAGTAAGTCTAAAATGTTATGAAAAAGTGTCAATATGCCTTCGCTCTAATGGTATTTCTCCTCTGGTTGAAGTCACAATGAAGAATGGGGCAAAACAAGCCACAAGTGCGATAAAATAAAGCACAAGGAATGACTTTCCTCACTGATAATGAAGTGAACTACATTTCAGAGTGTGATAAGAAATAGATTTTTCACTATCTTCTCCCTTCCTAATTTTTATAATTAGTATGGATCTCTCTCTCTTTCCTACTTTTTCAAAATATGTTTGGATAATGTTGAACAGAGGGATATTTTCATTACTGCAAAAAAGTATTATATGGCATATGAGATTTTAGGATGTAAAACATAAACACAATGTTGACAGGAAATGTATATATCCAATATCCTATTATTTTGCTACAGAAAATACACTTAAACAACCTGGACTGTAAACACTGCCTTAAAAAGAGAAGTTACTGCACTATAGAAATACAAGAATATGAAAGAATAACAACCAGATTATTCAAGAACATGCACTGAATTCTTTTAACATTAGATGCTATATGGAAAAATGAAAAATTAATGATATACAATGTGATGAAAGGCTTTAAGAATAAACTGTTCATAAACAGATGACAATACATAAAAGGGATTCCTAATCATTTCTTAATAACTATCTATGTACTGGAACACGCATACTAAATAATGCAAAATATTAATAGCACAGAATGTATATAAGGGACAGAGAATTCAAGAAAATTAAAAGCTTTATATCCCAAATTGATAAATGATAAAATACGTAAATTTATATATTATAAAACGGATCTAAAAAGCAACAATTTATAACAAAGGACATACTGAACTGAAATGGAATTAAAACAAGACATATATGATACTTTTGAAAACAATGAGTAAAATGAAATAAATTACGGGCAAGTCATCGCCGACGGTGCGCTGATTCAGCAAAGTGATGGCTCCTTCAGGGATCTGTCCACCCCCTCGCTTCCCTTTGCCGCTAATGTCGCGGAATTCCTCTGAATATTCCTGTACGCACATGCATAGGGGCAAATGGTAATAAACAAAAGAAACACAAACAAAAAATAGCTATAAAGAAATAAAACAAATGAAACCAAAACAATGAAATACCTTACTGATATATTACATCATAAAGCAAAGCATCAAAGCCTCATCTACTACTTAAAAAGCTTTTAACATGTTAGTTCACAAACATTAACAATACAAAAGAACACTTAGACAAGAATGGAAAAAAGCTTGCCCTATCTTAACTATCAAGAGTAATATATTCTAATTGCTTTAAAAACTATAAACTTTGGATTAAAATAATATGCTACAAAGCACTGATAAGTCTTATTAATGTGTTATTATCTTTTTTTATATTCTGCACGACATATGAATTTTTATTCTAGTTGATAGCGATTTCAAATTAATTCAATGTAGACGGTAAAAATAAAAAAAAGAGCAGATTATACGGAACCCAAATCAATACCATAAAATACAATTAGCGATCTGTTACGTCATATAATACATATATACAATGAGGATAGCGATGCAGATACATGCGCAATAATGCTGTTAAGACTTCAGTCACAAATATTATAATACATATGGACTAAGAAGCTACTCAAAAAGGACTCGGTTTACAATGGTGGAAGCACACAATGAGAAAATACACATCAAAATGCATCATTAATAACTTTCTATTAACTGCATTCAATTTCAAACAAGATTGCCAATGACTTCTAACTTTTGTATATTAAATGTCAAAATGCTTCCATTTTATCAATTCGTTACTAAGAAAGCCATTTGTGATTCCTATGATTAAACACTGGCTGAATCTAATGCTACTATTTGATTAGTAACTTACAAGAATACCAATTAAAGATTGGGCAAGCTCAAACATTTCACCAATATTCTATGTAATGATTAGTCTACAATACCATATGGAGAGTTTTGGTAAAGTTCAATAATAAATCAAAAGAGTTCTACTTCATGCAACTCGAGGTCAGATTTCAAAACCAACATGATAAATATGGCAAGCTGAACTGTAAGTGATTATGTGACAATCTCGCAGGTTATGGTCTTCCATGCGATTAATTGTACAAAACTCATTCGGGTGCAAGAGGCAGTGCATAAGAGCACAAACACAGACGTCAAAACGATTCATTATTAAAGCGAGGCATATTTTCAAGTAAGCTGATGAGAAAAATAGTCCCAAAACTTGTAAATATGTGAGAGTTGGGCTAAACTTCACTCGTCAAGTAAATTTTCTTTATATAGGTCTATTAAAAGTTACAACATGAAAATCAATTAGAAATAGACAAGCTTCATAATTCTATGATTGCAAATAAGGAAATAAATTGATATGAGACTAATTATTTCAGTTATGTAATCATGAACTGAAAGATGGAATATTAGAATTATGACAATTTTGTAAATTACATTAGCAACAAGGATATTGGAGAGAGAAAAAAAATAAAAAAATAAAATAAAAATAAAATATATATATATATATATATATATATATATATATATATATATATATATATATATATATATATAAGCCCATACTCAAATACTGGAAAAGTAAATTTCTCAGTCAACTATAAGTAATGCAATAGATACATATTGAAATTATTTTCTACTCTGATTCATCTTATCCTATTCTGCATAATGTTATCAATACTGTATTATGATTAAACTTGTTTAATACATATTTCAAGATCAATGTCTAGTGCAATTTCAGTAGTAATTTTTTACTTGTAAAATTAGGCTGGCCTCTTGCTGCAAAAATTAATTTTGGAAAAGTCCATTTCTATTATATATATATATATATATATATATATATATATATATATATATATATATATATATATATATATATATATATATATATATATATATATATGAGAGAGAGAGAGAGACTACTTCTTCCTTAACTACCTCGTTCACAGTTCATGAAACTATGTATATTTTCTTAATAGTAGAGCAATATTTCTTTCAGGTGATAGATGGCTTTTAGGTTCCAGTGTTTCTCCACTGACCTAATTATAAAATTCCATCAGTCTTTTCTTTCCTATCTGGTTTTGTCATATTTCAAGCATCAAAGAAAGTTCCTGTTACTCTGAAGTCTGGCTATGAATAATTTACGGTAGCGATATTTTCATAATTGTGTTATCTATAACTGCTAATCAAGAGAGAGCCTAAAACTACAGGAACAGAACTGGTGTGTATATATATATATATAAATATATATATATATATATATATATATATATATATATATATATATATATATATATATATATATATATATATATATATATATATATATATATATATATACAGTGTTCCCCCGGTTATTCGCATTTCTTGGTTCGCGTCCTCACTGTATCGCGGGTTGTTTTTGTCCCCCCCCAAATTTATTTATTTATTTATTTATTTTTTTATTTTTTTTTAAAGATTATTGTGACACCAGGATGGGCCAAAAAATGATAAAATAAAACAGACTTTATCAGGTTGTAAAGAGAAACAGAGATGGAGAGTGTAATGACCTGTCAGATGTGAAGAGATTTTAAAAGATGTGTAATGAATATCCAGCTCTCTGCTGGGTTTTAATATACCTCTGCATTACTTTCATGATGTCTATTCCAATAATTCTGCTTAGAACTTATTATTATTATTATTATTATTATTATTATTATTATTATTATTATCATCATTGGCAACAATAA